>JANHGO010000046.1:24692082-24720692 GCA_024606505.1 Aquila spilogaster | reverse complement strand
AGTGGGGAGTGATCCCTCCCTGTCCTTGTCTCAACCCATGAGCCTGCCTTTATATTTTCTCCTCATCCCACCGTGGCCGGGGTGGGGGGGAGTGACCGAGCGGCTGCGTGGTGCTTTGTTACCAGCTGGGCTGAAACCACGACACCTACTTACAGTGGCAACTCAGTTGCTTTGGCAGAGGTTTGCAAAGGCCCTTACTGACTGCTCTTGGCAGGAACTGGTCAGGTTCCTCATGGATAAAGAGCGAGTTTTTTTGCAGATGTTGCCTTCTTGGCTTTCATGTTGAATGGCTCCAGGTGAATGGTAGTGACAGCAAAGAGAAAGAAAACACAAAAAAGAGGGGGGGGAAAAAAAAAAAAAGGAAAACCAAAGCTGATCATTTTTAACAAGTGAAATTATTTTTGAGGCCCTTATATGACTGTCAATATTCCTGCTATTTTTTCACCAGGATTTAAAAGTTAGCTATGCTATAAAGTAGTTATGGTAATTATGAGAAGGCTTGTGTCTCTCGCGTGACTGTTTCCTTTTCTATAATCTTTGAAGCCAGATTCTGGGTGGAAAAATTATTTCTTCAGATTGATACATCCAGGCAATTAAGACCTCAAGTCTCTTCATGCACTTCAGTCTCCTCACGGCATATTTTGCAAAGTGCTGGGAAATTCACCAAATTTGTATTTGCTTAGGTTTTTCCTACTTTTCCTACTTGCTACTTCCCCTCTGAAAGTTACTGCGGAACTGCTCTGTAGACTCGCAGACCCTGGAGCTCCCACGCCAGGGAGGAGATTAAGTCTCCCCAGCATGCTGGAGGTACATGAAGTACAGGCACTGAGGCGGCTCTGGCTGTACCATGATTTACTATGCTTTTTCCCCTGAGGCAGTAGCACTCATACTCAAAGGGATGGAAGGGTGGGCTGGAAGATGGCTTACTGAGGCTGTGGAAGAGCTGAGCTAGGTTTGCCCCTTATTTTCCCCTCACTTCAAGTATTCCTTCCGATAGAAAGGAAGGGGTTACATTTTCAAATTAAACCTTGAACTCTGAAAAGTGCCACAAGTCCCGCGCGAAGAACTCAACACCAAATATCCAATACATAATGCCCCCCATGTGAGCCCTTGTTTCCCACCTGGCCTGTTTTAATTGATACCTACACAAGCCATGTATGTATTGGGGATTGAAGTTTCCAACAGCTCTGTGAATGAATGTAATAAGAGATCGCTGTGTGGTTTTTACTTAGGAATTTTGTAAGTTTAACTTCCTGGCTTTTGACATGATTTTCTTTAGTTTCAGGTCTCCTGCCAAAAAGATTTAGACATTTTTTTTCCTCATTATTTCCCTGCATACTAAAGCACAAATCTTCTGCTGCTTGACTACATTAGCCTGTAACAAAACTAATTCAGTCACTGTTGATCCTCTTTATGTAACGCTTTCTGTATGGTAGCCCAATAACATGGTACCTTTGTCTTGGTAGTTTATTTTTTTTCTGACAGAAAAAAACGGTGATTTTAAAGTTTGTTCAGTAATACTACATTTAAAAAATGAAAAGCTCATGTAATGTATACCTTTATTTTATCATATCAATAAGTGTTAAATGTTAATTGACTGTCCTGTAATTCAGTGCTTTGAAGCTTTAAACTTTAACAATTTGTCCTTTTTACTTGAACCATCAAAATGTAACAGTTCAGCATGTGGCAAAAGAATGGAAAAAAAGTTAGGATTAAACCAGATGGGGCCAAACTGAACTTATCATGGGTCCACAGTTGCTGCTTTTCAGCTTTTGCTAATTTGCTGCTGCCCTTTGAGATTACTGGATGGAGAATAGCAGTAGATTTCTGCTAACTTGGATCCTCAGGATGCAGCCTTGCTTGTTCCCCTTGAGCATCTCAGTACTGGCATGCTCAGTAACAGTGCAAAAATCTTAGCTTAGTGGGGAAGCACAAGACCGACCCCCAGGTAACAGTTGTGACTTTATAGAAATAGAGGAAGGAGACTGTAGCAATCTGAAATTCATAGGTCTGACATTTTATCTAATTTTTAAAAACTCCAAACACTTTTAATTAAATAAAACAATTCTAGGGATTTTCTTGAAAATCTATAATGATACAACCCTGTTAGGATTATTACTACTTTTACTATAATGATTATTATCATTTAACATTTCAGTTGCAGTACTGCTTAAAAACCACAGCCATCCATAAGGTGTTTTACAAACACTATCATAGGAAGTACTCTTTACCATAATCATACCAATTTAAAAATTTAAATTATAAGACAGACTTAAAATCAGTAATGTATATTTTTTTTTTCCTGTTAGGGCTTTTAGAATGAAAGCTTATCTTCAGATAAGAGGTATGGGAAATGCTTTTAAAAATTACAGCTACATCTTTTCATTATCACCTGACATTTTAGGGAAACTGTCAGTGGTCATGAGGCACCCAGGATGACAGGAGTGAGAAGAATGGGGCAGCTGGGCTCTGCATTTACAGGAGGAAGCCAAGGGTCTAAAGACTCTTCTCTGCCTGTATTTTTTTAAATGACCATATCTAGCTTGAGAGCCACTATATTTTTGCAAGCCAGGATGCAGAGCTGCTTTGCAGAATTCATCAAGCCCCTCTGCATGTTAAAGTACTCAGTTCTTAGAGCAGGTATTTTCTCATGTTGCAGCTGAAGTTACTTGTAGACTGAATGAAGGTTTATATCTGTTAAAACAGTGAAATCCATTTAGTCCATTGAGGTAATTAAGTTATGTGTAAAGACAATCTGCTATGTGTATGGCCGTCTAAATAGCTTTGGACAGAAAGCTCGATCCACAGCAGGGTAAGTCCACTTTGTGAGTGCCCAGGGACTGATTTCCCCATGCAAAGGTTTATTGTTGGTTTTGAGGATCCTCACGGTTGCACATCACAAAGGTGTTTGGTCCTGTATTCTCAGCTGACAGACTGTTGTAGTTACAATGCTAACTGCCAAGAGTACACTTCTGTTATGTGAGTTGCAGGTTCTCTCTGTGTCTTATTATTGGGAGTAGGTGTTGGTTTAAGATTCTAGTTTTTCTTATGCTGCAAATATCGATTATCTAATCTCTAATTAGGAGTCACGAAGGACTGATGAAGTTGAAATAGAAATACTTTAGCTAAGACATTTCCATTAAGCTTTGGATAGAATGAAAAATAGCTCAGAGCATTAAGGACTGAAATATTGCTACAATAGCAATCCCGATTATGTCCCTTTTTTTAGGTAACTGAAGTTTCCATTTGTATTGCCAGGAAGTTTCAGATCAAGTCATTTTATAGAGTTTTCATGCAGTAGAATAAACAGAGGAATAAAAGCAAACCATTTGTTTCTTGTTCCCATGAATCATTCTATCAGCTTTAACAGACCATTTTGAAACACTAAAAAGTCATGAATGGAACTTCTGAATTGTGTTAGAATCATGATTATAAAATGAATTGTGCCTATTTTTTGTTCTGGCTGCTTGAGTCTCAGAAATCATTCATTTAGTATTGCTTCAGGCTATCTTGAGAAACAAAATTAAGTTGAAATCCTTGCAGTTATTTAACTATGATCTGAGGCTTTAGGAAAACTATCAAATATCCAGAGATTTATGAGACCTGGTAATGTTGCTTCGCTGAGACTATGCGCATGAGGAAAAGTTGGCAGACTAGACTGTTAAAGGTAGAGCACCAGTATTAACAAATCTCTGCCACGAGGAAAACTTAGATGGAACCTCAACCTTCTTTTCCAGCTAAATTACAAAATACCCCCCAAAGTGGGCTGTTTGCATCTCTGTGATAAAATTTTTCAGATTGCTATCATGGTTAAACTCAACCTTGTGGTTCATGGGGCAATACTTGCTGTCTTCTGTGTAGCTGAGGGTATGAATCCATTGACAAGATCACCATGGATCCCAGTTACCCCCAAGAAGGGATCAGTACATCTAACCAAATTCTGGTTTATGTGAGGGAATCCTTACTTCTGGCCAAAATAATGGCAACCATAAAAGCTTAGTCTTTAGGAAATGATTTGTATTTTATTATATTTAAATAATTAAAAATCATGCATTCAAGGTGGTGGGTGGCCTAACAAAACATTAACAAGAGCCTGTTAAAATTATACCATCAGGCAGTAGTTCACTTTTCTAAACATATAAGTAAGAGGCTTCACATGTTAGGTTTAAATTCCACAGTCTGGATTTCCAAGTGACGTTATAACGTTATTTGGCAGTAGTGACTGAATGGGAGGATATGTATGCATATTTGATGACTTGTTCAGGAGAACATGAAGAAGAACTCAAAGCCAACAAAGTTTTTGTCAGCTAAGACAAAGGTCATTAAACAAAAGGAAGACAATATGGAAAAATCTGAGGGGATCATGGATAAAAATATGTGGGGAAATGTCAAGGTTTTCTTTGCTGCAGTCTGGTTCTCTGGCATGGATGTTTGTTATAGTTTCAGTTGCATCAGGTATGCTTTTGGCGTGCATCTTAAGGTTTCAGCTAAAATCCATGAAGTCTGTTTTACAAGATCTGTGTGAACCTAAGCATGCTAAACAGAGTCAGTCATGAGATTTACTTAAGTGCAATTATAATTTGAACTAAAATGCAGATGTAGACACACCATCTGTGTCTGCATTATGTATAGTACTGGTATTACAATAAATAAATACTTGCTTTTTGGAAAAAATCTTTCCAAAGGGACTCCTTCAAACCCTCAGTTTTTTTATCTGGCTGTCTACCCTTGTCTTTATGTGACTCCTTTCATAAGCTCTTTCCTCTTCCCTAGACCTTAATTTTCAAGGCTTAAAAATGTGGCTATATCATTTTTCTGAAAATAATCCCCTTCCTGATCTCTGCTCCTGAAAGAACCATCTTGTCACATACAAGATGTCACATGTGTAGAAAGTGTTTTTCACTTCTAGATATTGTCTAGGTGAACTTTTTGGTCTGTGTCACTCTGTCACAAAACAGAGAGTAGTACACAGTGCCTTCCTCTGGATGACAAATGATTTCTTGCTTTGTTTGCTTCTCTTGTCAGCCGACATAATCTCAATATGGCTTTTATTGTTAGTGATCAAACTGTTCTTAAGTGGAAACTGTCATTTCCAGTAGTGCATCCTACTTGGAATGAGATTGTATCCTTTATGTTTCTGATCATTTTATATGTCTGTCACCTCCTCTAGAATGGGATGTTTCATTCTTTCTGTTTTGTTTTCTTCTGGGATATCTAGTTTCTAGCCCTTTGCTTTGAAGTCACCCACTGACACCACTGTTTCACCCACAGACTCTGTTCTTCAAACCCACTGATACACCTCTAGAAACAACACTTGTGATACTAATCTTTCACTTCTGCAGTCAGATTCCTGTAATTTGTTCCTAGTTCTTTGCTGATATTACTGGGGTCATCCCAAACATCAGGCCAGAACAAGAAGCGTCTGTGAGATGATTTTGGCACATTGCTCTGATGGATGCTCAATTCCTTATTCATATGTATTGTGGGCAGAACAGAAACCATTGATTAATATTTTGCATGCTTTCTCCTTCTGATTTGGCTCAGAAGTATTAAAAAAAACAGGGAGGAGGGTAAAGTGATGCAAAAAAAATGGTATCTGCTAAGTTTCTGGGCTCCTAGGAACTCCTGCAAAAATGTCTCTCAGCCCCTGAGTATGCAATGACTTTCTAGTACAACATACTTTGTAATCCTTCTCCTGGCATCTTCTGATGCTTATAAAGCTGGCTATAAACTAACCAAACATTTGTGCACCATCTATAAATTATGAGATGGAAAAAGACGAAAAGCATGCAAACATTTTCTGATTAAAATTGTACTTGGAAAGGAAGAGCCTCACAGGGGTTTTATTGCTTTAATGCTCTAGCCACTGCCTAGCAGCCATGCAGGAGTCGTTCAGGAGTTTGCAGTCCAGTCAAGTAAGATACTGAAATGTCAAATGAGAGTTTTGGAGATGTTCTTACTCTTCAGCTGAACTTTCTGAATTCCCTTAACACTTGATTAGTGTCCTTTACTTCCTTTTCTCATAAATGTTATGACTACTCCTGCCTTCATACAAATCTTAATCTAGGGAAGATCCAACAAAAATAGAAGCATTGCAGAATTAAGTTAAATTAAAAAATGTCTAAATATGCAATATTTTATAAAACTTTGTTTTTCAGTAATGATTGTTCACGTAAACGTTCAGTTGATAGTTTCATATTTACAAGTGCACACATTTCATTCTTTGTTGTGTCAGTGGTTTTGAAACTGTTATCATTGGCTTTAGTCCCAGTCTGAGATCCAGGTAGAAGATCTCTGGGTTGTATTTCACACAGAATCAGGACTGTCCTCTTGAAGTTGATCTGCTGTCTTTCTCCCAGGGCTAGAAATCTTTACAGGCTTTTGGAGTTCAAAACTATTAATTTCCTTAGGTAGTACAGACATCTTTTACCACTCATCACTTTTGTACCATGTCACTCTGTCTTCTAGAGTGGTACTTAATCTTATTGCTGCATTTGCATTGCAGAGTAGACATCCATCTCTTTGGTCATAACCACTCTGTCTTGAAACTTTTTCCTCCAACATGTATTCATCTCCTTTAAATTTTGCATGTGAGCCAGGTATTTCTTAAGCTTATATGTGGAGATGTATTATTACAGATATTTTTACAACAAACATCTGTTTAACATCTATCTGTTACTAATATGAACAATGTAAAGCTAAGTGTATGCCTTAAGTCCCTCCTTGAAAATATTTTTGCTGCATTTTTTTTTTGCTTCTCAGCTGTGTACATACTGTAAATAAATTTGTACTCTGAAGCCATAGCATTTATGTCCAACTGCCTCTCTCCCTCATCCATCCCTGCTCTCCTTTCCTTAAAGGTGGCTATTCAGAAACATCTGCTTTCTATTACTCTGAGTCAAACAGAAAACAATCACAGTGCTCATTAAGAAGTTTCTATGTTTAACCTTTGCATGGCAACTCTCAGAGAAAGAGGACCTCCCAGCTTTTTTCCTGTTATTTTCTCACCATAAACTCTCAAGAAGGCTTTCGGCAGCTCTTCCGTGATGCTTGGTTGCTTGCCTGGAAGCTTGACCTCCTGAAATACCCCGTTCTTAGACTCTTCAGTCTTCAAGTCACATTGGGTGGTGTGCTTACCACAGTAACTGGAAAATGACTGCTCTTAAAATAATAGCTGTTGTTTTAAACTTATGCAATATTTCAGAACCTCCTTGTTCACAGCACTAACAAGCAGTTTGTTCCCATGAATGCATAGCATGGTTCTAAATTAACCCAGCCAGCTGATGAAAGCTTGAAAGCAATCAGTGTTTCAGCATGCTTGGTAGGTGTTCTTTCATTTCATCCACAGTTACGTGTGGTCTGGGTTCAGGAAGATGGAAAAGCTCTGCTCTTTCCCATTGTCCAAGAAGTGTTGAGGAATGTGTGTTATAAGAAAAAGTCCTTAATGGAAAAGGAAGTTAATAACATTATATTGATGAATGTTAATTCCTAGATGACTTTATCACCTGGCATAAAGGCTTTTGAACTCCTTTCATTCCTTATAGGACAGGTCACCCTTGTGGACCTGGCTGTACAGTGTTAGTATAGATGCTTATACACAGAAACTTGGTAAGTGACGTAGCAAACCAGATCAGATCTAAAAGGAAGGGGAAGGTGAAAGTTCTTTGCAAAAGCTCTGAGTAAGTTGATTTTACTTACACTCATTCTCTCATTGCTTGTCTTCATTCACACTCTTACTTCCACTTACTCACAAGCACCAAGCGTGTTTGAGTAGTTTGGCACTGTGTGAGACACAAAGAACCAGGGACACTGGCTGCTGAGTCCTTGTCACAGCTCTGGGGTTCTTCATGATTGGCAGTGATGAACTAGTTTTTGGACAAATATTTCATATCCATTTAGGAATAGTGTTTTGCTATTATCCTTCTGTTGTGGTAACAGGAGGGAATGGTGTATATGATGCTCTACAGCCTTGTTACCATCCATTCTCCTGTTCTCAAAGCATCTTCCATTAAGGAGTCATTTCTGCTGTGGTCTTATCACACTGCATGTTCTCTGCATTTGACATATTCCTCAGCGTGATTGACTAGGAACTGCCTTCATTAGGTTATTTTTTTTAACCCTTGTTCTGCTGTTTCTTCTGGCGCTTTCTCTCTTGCACATTTCCATTCATATTTAATTCTTACCAACCACAATACTTCTGTTACAAGTTTCTACGTCCTGGTTACAGTTCTAGGAAAAACTTGGAATTACAGCTGTGCAGGACTTGGGCATTGTGAATAACTGGTGCTCTCCCCATACCATGAAAAGGCAAGAGTTGTATGTGGTTCATTATGAGAACATATTATGGCAAACACAACTCAGAAAGCTGCATAACTCTAAAGCTTATAGGAAAGCAGAATATAACCAAAACCCACATCTGCTCCTACTTATAGCTACATATGAAAAAAAATGTACCAGTGTGAATGCAATATTTGACAAGGAGAGGCCGTGTCTCTGTCCCATTCAAATACCACCAGGTCATGTGTGATAATGCTAAAGCTGAGAAAGCTTTTAACCTCCAGCTTGAAGATTATCTTTCTTTTGAGGAGAAAAAGAATGATATCACTATCCCTTGAGTATAATGATTTTATTTTTTTTTTTACATTTTCAGCACTGGCCTGTTTCATAATTCGGAGTAGGTGCTTCCTCTGTGGCCTCATTTATATCCCCTTGCAACGGACTGTGGGACTTTCATGCCACTGTGTTTGGGAAACTGGAACCTCATAACAAATACTTAAATAAAACAGACATTGTAGACTAATGGTGGGAGGCAATACTGATTGATGGTAGGATTTAGTAGACAGCTGCATACTTGCTGGTTTTGTTTTGTAATGTATCCCACTGGTATCTGCTGTGCTTAAACATGTAAGAGGGTTCAGTTTTTCTGTTCCTACTGTGGACTGGGTTCCCTGCTTCTCTAGATGGGAGTTGTTCCGTTTCAAAATGTAAAGTACTTCTCCATTGCACAGCATTTAATATTAACTCTTCTGTAATTCAGTGCAGATGGATTTATATGCTGTCTGGCTTTTTTTTTTTCCATTGCTGATTTGTCTAAGCAGACAGGTGGAGGTGGGTAAGTATACATGCAGGTTGAATGGATGCCAGAAACAGTCTGTGTGATGTAATCTGCAGAGCTCAACAGTGCTAATAACAAAAACAGACTCACAGCCCTCATGTTAGCAGTTACAATAATTGCCCCAGTGTGATGTTACTGGGCACCATGTGTTTCGTGTATCATCATTCTTGACCATGCATAGTAACTTCAGGTGGTTTATAAGAATGAGTAATGGCTAATCCTGCTCTGCTAAAGAAAAATCCAATTTAGGTTGGGTGCTTTGTCACTGCTCTGTAATTGTGTTTGGCTGTCACATTGCCCTGTACTGTGTAATCAGTTCTCCTGGAAGTGGCTGCCATGTGGGATTGGACAGTGGGATGTTCCTTAACAAACTGATGCATGCAAATGTTTTCAATCCATATGGGTAAAATACTAGTGTAGGATTGCGCTCATTGTAACAAGTGTTTTCTAATGCCACCTCCTGCATGCCGATAATGCAGTTTCTAAGCAGATGAAGTGCACAGATTTCAGAAGCTTTCAAGATGAAACTGAGGGCTGGAAATGTTTATTGACTTCAGCTCTCTCTGTGCTTCTTACAGTATCAATTCTCCTTTCCCACTAAAGGTCTGTATGTGAATGGGAAATCTGAAGTATATTTATATGACATTTCTAGGTAGTTCAGTCCTTTGTGACAGTGGTTCCTAGCTTTTCTGCACCTTAACCCTGAGAGGAGTGTTCTGCACCTCGTGGTACACTAAGGAACCTGCACAGGAGAGCAAAGCCTGTTAGTTTGGCTATCTTGTCATGTCCCATCTCTAGTGTGCTTCAGTAGCACCTCACCAGTACGACCCTAGTCTCCAGTTGGGAACTGCTGCACGAAGGTCTGATCCAAATTTCATAGATTATACCTGCAATCCCCTTAGCGCCTTGTTCAGTGGTTCCCTTAATCCTGTCCCTTCTGTTAGCAGCTTGGTGGTGTACATTAATTACTAAAACTGGATCACTACAGGAAAAGTACTTTAGTCTTCTGTATAAACAGCATATTTGCTTTTCTGAAGCAGAAGTGCCAGAGATCTTTTCAAAGGCTTCATTCATTTTGAAGTCTTCAGAGCTAACTCTTGATGCTTTTGGAATGATGCTTGGTCATCTACAGCAAGAAGCAGTGCTATAGCAAAGCACAGATGGAGAACCGGTTATCATCCAAGTGCTATCCTTTTGAAAGATACTTGTCTTTTTCAAGGCCAACTCTGTCTATCTTTTCTTGCTGCATTTTACTTTTTAAATCATATAATCACCATTTTCTGGAAAAAAATCCCAAAAGTAGGAGTTGATTCTTTGGCCATTGATCATATCTTAACAAAAATGTTCTGACAGGAGATGGAAAAGGCAAACTGCTCCTTTCCAGAAAGCTGTATCAATCATCTAGCTTTCTCAATAATTTGGAATTTAATTTCTTTATCATTAATTTCAATCAGCATATCAAAGAAATTGAGTATCTTCTTGCTAGAAGCAGCAGAAGCTGATATGCCATGGTTGGGAATTGCCCTAGCAGCTAGTGAATCCTTCTGTGTCTGTATGATTCTGAGGCCAGCAGGAAGCTGTCTAACATTTTGCAGCAGTCTTCCATTTCCAATACCATTATCAGTAAAATGGACATGTTTGTTAAACTTAAATATGCTGTTTATTAAAAAGGAGAGTCTGGCTGATGGGAGGCATCCAGTGTGTTAGTCAGTGGAGTAATCATGAGCTCTGGTGACAGGGGAGGCTGTGCAGACCCTGTGGGCTATGTGAACAGCAGGATGCATGGAGAAGGAGGAATAAAAGGAAAAAGATGAGTTGTGATTCAGAACTTCTGTCTGCCTGGGTAGACTTGGTGCTTTGCTCAGAAGAGGGAAGGAATAAGTAAGAGGGCTAGAAACATTATGGTTCAGTGTTTGAAGTGGGCTGTCTTTGTCCTTGACCTGTAGGAGATGGGCTCTTCTGTTCTTGAAATTAATACTGTTTACAGTATAAGTCTGAGCAGTTAATGTACAGAAAGGCAACATTGTGTTTGCATCTTTTGGAATCAGAAACCAATGTACAGTGCCCTGCTTCTCCCCAGCAATCTGTTTAAGAGAGTTCAGTTACATCTCCCGTCTTGAACAAGAGTAGTCTCTGGAGAGATCTCTTCTCTAGAAAGAGAACTGTATGGCTTTGTGTCGCAGAATGTTCACTGGTTTCTGGAGCAGAATTATAATACTGAATAAATGCCAGTGTCTGTCTGTGTTTTAATGTGCATGTTTGTGCTGATTCTCTTTAACTGAACGTTTATTTCATAGGTGTGCTGCTAATTGATAAGAGCCCCATGTGAGAAAGAACGACAGGAAATACAAAGTGGAGAAATCCCAGCCATCTCACCACAAAACCTGTGCTCTTCTGTGCTGCGCACAATGTGTTGCATTCTTTTTTGTTTCATAACTGCATGTGTTTTATTTGCCTAGGATGCAGCTCTTGTTTTAGAAGTGAGTAGGTCAGTCCCTGTATGTTGGGGGCATTCCTGAGAAACTTCAGCCTTTGAGCGCTGGGCTATGACAGGAACTAAATGGCTGACCATGGATTTTGTGACTTGGGTCCAAGTAGGAATGCTACACTAGATTTCTTGAACAACTAATTTACTGAAGGGGTCACTCATCAGAAAATTTCTTTTTTCCCTAGGTTCTCACAAATTTTTCTTTTTGATCCTTTCTCCTTGAGGACTAGATTGACTTGTACTTCTGGCTGAGGAGGATTTCTGCAGGAAATGAAAATGTGAAATCCTCCTTGTCTCTTCTAACAAGTCTCACATTCAACAAAACACAAAATTAAATCACTGATGAATTCATGTGGTACAAACTCAGTTTAGAAGTTTGATACTTAGGGAATGTGTACTGCCAGTCTATCTACCATTCTGGGTATAAACATGATGCAGGCAATCAAGGTGGGGACAAGTTGGCAGAGAGGTATGAATATACCCTTAAGCTATCATTTGCTAGTGCAATTACAGCACCTGAAGGTTTCTTCAGGCAGGCCAGCAGCAGAAGTCCCACCATGACCATTATTCAGCTGTAAGTTTGCTGCTTTTGCCACTCTGGAATTTGACATGTGAAAATGTGGCAGCACCATCAGGCCAAGAGGAATCTACTGATGGCAAAAAAAATAAACAGCCACAACTTTGGAAACACACACTACTTTTTTTTTTTTTTTTTCATGATGATACATAGTTTATGCATAGGCTGGATTCCTCTCTTGGGGTGGTACAGCCTGATAATGTTGTTTAGATACTCAGGGTTGGGGTGACAGCATAAACCAGCAGATATAGTCTGTACTAGCTTCTAATTTGTTTCTGAGAAAAGGTATTGATTTTGACTTACAGGTTGTGATCACAGACACTTCAAAGATAATTGGGGAGTGGTCCATTGCCTTCGGTAGGCAACTTAACCCAAAGTTTATGGTCATGATGACACCGAACTCTGTCTCACTGTATCACACTGGTTAGTGACATTCCTTAATTAAATACGAAGAGATTGGTTGCAGGTTGTCTTTAATTTGATGCCTTGATGTTACTGTTCCTTTTCTCCACCTTCTCTGATCTAACATAACCTAACTTGGTGATTTTTCAGTATGATTCTGCAAAGACTTCCAGTCTTTTCCTGCTGGGACAGTGGCATTGTTATAGTTACCTGAGCAGAAGAGAAAATAAGTTTTGGTAACTTGGGGAAATTCTCCTCCAGACATCAAAACACTTGATTTAATTTTTGAATTTATTTCTCTCAAAAGATAGTATGGCACATAGAACAGTGACTAAATGCCTTAAATAAAATTGGTATAAAAATCAATGCATATAAATGACTTGTAGCAAAGAAATTGCATATCTTCTATTTGGCACTCCATAGCTCAGAAGGGTATCTTCCTTTACTCTGTGTTTCAGAATCACCAAATAGGTCACCCTGAAGACTATCTCCTTTTCCATTGCTACAAAAGCTCTGGGTTATTATTTCTCTTGTCTCATTCTTTTACAGGACGCGCAGCAATAAAACTCACTAATCTGTCCTTTTACAACACCCTACTGATGAGCTGTGTAATAAATGATTCCTTTCAATTACAGTAAATATTTTTGAGGAAGAGAAGGAAAAGGCAAATTAAAATGGGAATCTAGGGAACAACCAAATACCACTTTTGCATATCATCAGAGATAATTTTTTTACTAATACTAATCCCAGCTTGCATTCTGGAGGAAACCTACCTCTACTCACTCCATCCATCCTCAGACTTTGGATATAGGTTATGTGTGTCTATTAATAGTTAGTTAGTTAGATCAATTGATCTATTGAATCACAAAATAAGTTAGGTTGGAAGGGACATCTGGAGGTTATCTATTCTACTCCCTGGCTTGGAGCAGCTCTAATTAGATCAGATTATTGAGGGCTGTGCTCTGTCAAGTCTTGAACACGACCAAGGATGGGATATCCCACAGCCTCTCTGGACACCTGTTCCAGTATTTGACTGTACTTATTGAAAGAAAAAAATGTATTCCTTATACCTAATTGGAATTTCCCATGTTCCAAGTTGTGTCCGTTGCCTCTTGTCTTATTCCGGTGTACCTCTCAGAAGAAGCCTGGCTCCATCTTCTCTATATCTTCCAGTCAGGTAGTTGTAACTCATGAGTAAGGTCTCCCTTTAGCCTTTTCCTGTTAAGGCTGAATGAACTCAGTTCTGTCAGCCTTTTCACATATGTCATGTGCTCCAGCCCCCTGACCAGCTTGGTGGCCCTCCACTGAATTCACTCCAGTATGTCACTGTCTTTCTTGTATGGGGGAATGTAGAAGTGGACACATGACTCCAGATTTGGTCTCACAAGTGCTGAGTAGATAGAAATTATCACCTCCTTTAATCTACTGGCCACACTCTTGGCTAATGCAGTCAAGGATGCATTGGCCTTCTTTGGTGCCAGGGCACACTACTGTTTCTTGCCAGCTTGTTGCCCATGAGGACGCCCAGGTCCTTCTGCAAAGCTGTTTCTCCCAACCTGTATTGCTGCATGGTGGTATTCCATCCCAGATGCAAGAACTTGTATTTGCTTTTACTGAACTTCATGAGGTTCTTCTCAACCCATTTCTTCAGCCTGTTCAGGATCCTTTGAACAGCAACCCTGCCCTCTAGCATCTTGCCCACTCATCCCAGTTAAGTGTCATCTGTAAGCTAGCTGAGAATTCACTCTGTCCTGCCATTGACGTTAAGCAGTCTGGACCCCAGTATGTATACCTGAGGGATGCCACCAGTTACTGGCTGCCAGCTGGACTTTGCACTGCTCACCACAACTCCTTGAGACACCAATCTGTCCAATTCTCTACCTGCCTTATTGACCACTAATTTGGTGATAAGGGGACTGTGGCAAAGGCTGTGCTTTGACTAGCCGTCAGGGTTAGTCACCTTTTCACAGAAAACAATCCGGTTGGTTCAGTGTGATTTCTCTGCTGTTTTGTCACCAAGACAATGCTCCATGCACTCAAGCTGGTCCTTTTACATATACTCACATATATCTATGGATATAAATATATGAATAGATACACATAAGCACAGATGTGCTTGTATTTGATGTGCCATATCAGTAGTCTTTGGAGAAAGAGGGCACCTAGGCATAGTTTATTCATAGACCATAAGAAAATCTAGCGTATTCAAACCTGGCAAAACTTCTTCCTCTCCAAATTCTATCACAGTCAAATGCTTTTCTTAAAGGATGGAGAAAGCCAAAGCTTTCCAAAAGGGGTCAGGATTTTAGAATTAGGTTTTAGTTCACTAAATCGGGGAAACACCAGAGGCAGGTCATATTCTTTTTCCAGTTTGCTTGCATTCATGCTGCAGGACTTCAGAACACCCCAAACCATGGCCATAACCACTTCAGGCTTATAGGAGGCTTCTAACTTTTGGAGCGCTTTTGGAGAGTAATTTGATGTGTGTTTTTCTGTCAGCAGTTTTGGGTTGAACGTTTTCCATCCCATCTGTTCATTCTTGTCTTCAGAGCCACCCTATTGTGCTGTTACAGTTGTTTTGCAAATATCTGACTTTTTTCCTGTAAGTTATTAATATGGAGAGAAAGCGAGAGTCAGGTTTTCAGTTACAGACAGATTAATGAGTTGTCTCCTCAAAGATACTTATATGCAAGGTTTCGCTTTGTTTCTTTTGAATTAGGTCTCCCTCTGCTTCGTTACAAAATGTTGCAAGAAAAACTGCCAGAATTGTAAGGAAAACTATGTACTTTTACACTTAACATTGCTTCATAGTACCAACAAGGGAGAAGAAAATCTCATGGTATAGAAAAATGTAAAGCCCTAATTAACTATCACTATAGCTTCATTTTTTTTTCCTGCAGCCTGCTTAGTGAGCAAAATGGTGGTTGCATACCTAATTTGGTAATCATATTAGCTTTACTTTTGTGGTTTTGATAGACTTTAAATAGGTACATCTTTCTCATTAACTTCACTTTGGAAAGACACTGGGAGTAGCTAAGATGTAACAGAGGCTGAGAAGAGGTGGAAAACTATTTTCCCTTTGTTGCTAAAGGGGGAATTATTATTATCTCATTTCTTCCACATCACTCTCAAAAATGCATTTTTAGGGTTTTCTTAAAGATGCCAGCTGTAATGAAATATGCTTGAAATCTGAGAGATACTAAGCTGAACACATACCTTTTTTTCTTTTTTAATCCTCTGTTCAAATAATGGTAAAAGGAATAAAGTGTTGTTTCCTCAGCTTTGAAAATTACCATTAAATCTGTCAAGAGGATTATTACAACTACAAAGCAATCACTTGCAAAATGAGTTTGTATAGCAAATGCTGCCTTTGTAGAATTGGAGGCATTTCATAACTTCAAAGTTATAACATTAAAATTGTTAAATTGAGATAATCTTTCTATTAAATCAGGACATTGCATATTGAATATATGCCCCACATTTTGACAGTATGTGTGTAAACCTGCTCCTACATTATTGCTTATCTCTGTGTGGATTATTTCTAGAAAGAGCTATAGGGCTGGAAGGAGGAAACAAAGGGTGGAAACAATTTTACAGCTCAGCAGGCTATCTCCCAGGTTTGTGGGGAGACCTTAAAAATAGCCTTTTCTTCATATTACAGTTGCCTGCCACAGCAGAGCTGAGCCTATGCTAGCATGTTATGAAGAGAAATAAAAATCAAAAATTCTGACTAGGCAGCTTATAAAAATGGACCTTGAATCTGGTCTGAATTCAGAGTGAAGGGATGTTCAGGCCCATATCTAGTTTAGTAAAAGGAAGTAGAGTATTTTGCTAAAGCTCTTGGACTGAAATTTGGAAATTTTGCGGTTTTAGAACCTGGCTCTACCATTTGTTCCTGGTACGATGCTGGGTAAACCACATGAGAAAATTATGTGGTCACAAAAGTTCGTTCTTTCATTGTTAATGGCATGGTTGCATAAATGCTATTTCATTATGTCTAAACTCTGTATAGACTGATGTTTACATTGGTTTATTCCTTTTACAGTGCTAAAATAACATTATCTCTGCCTTTTTTGAATTGAAACCAAGTTCTCTATTCTAAGATCTGCTCTTACAGTGTCTCCAGAAAAGCCTTCAGAGGATAGGTCCCAACAAAAAACAAGCTTGGGGACTCTAGTTATAATAATAATTAAAAAAACCAGTAAGAATTTCATGGCCAGAATCATTGTCATTCTTAGCATCCAAAGTATTTCAGAGTAAGAATATACTAAAGTTAGTAAATGGTGAATCATGCCTGAAAATTTAAAAAACTGGGATTATAACAATGCTTTAGATTCCTTTTCCTGTCTGAACAAGGAGAGTAGAATAGATATAGATTTTTTTTTTTAAATAGTTGTCAATAAAATTATGCGTTTGAGTATGGTTGTTCTAAAGTCTACAAAGCTGTTAGTCTTCTTGATCCCCAGCCAAAACCAAAGAGCTACCCTTACTACCTCTCCTTCAGGATACATGGTGGCAGTGTCCACAGCACAGTGGAAATGTACTGCAGATGATGAGCTAAATGAGAAGCCCGTATCCTGTTCTTTGCTTGGCTTGACAGCGGATAATTGGCCACAGTGCCTGTGTGTTATCAGCTGAGTGACACGTTTCAGGCTGAATCTGACCCAAGTCCTGTTAGTTAGCTTTTAGAGAGAATTGCTTCACACACGCTGAGCTTTCTGAGGAGAATGGTACTGTCAGACTGTGTGTGGTGGCATACATAAAACTGGATACATGGCTGTGTTAATTCTTGCTTCTCCCTGTTCTGTTGGACCACACTAAGTCTGTCACAGTCAGGGTTTGCCAGAGCTCTTAATGGGTCTCGTGAACGCAGTCTTTAAACAGAGGGGGATGCTGCTTTCCCCAGGTACAAAAAAACCCACATTTCATGGTAATTATGAACACATGAGCACATGTTTAATATTGCAAATGTCTACATTTCTGTGTCTCTGTAGTAAAATACAGGTCTCAAGGTACCATTTACCCTCTCTTAAGCACCAGAACAGGAAGGACTGTGTTCATAGTATTACTGTGTTGGGGATACAGAAACTAATAGAGACTAGTTCAAATACATTCATGCTTTTGTGCAATGCCTGTTTCTTGTGGTATTATGTTATGATGCTGTTAAGGGTGTATGTGCGTTTGTATAGGGGTTAATTTGTAACAAACTTTTAAAGTAAGAGAAATGAAACATTATCATTGAAATGTATTAATTCCACACAAGTCTGGCATGTAAGCAGGAAACTTTGGTAATTAGTAAAGGGTGTTCCGGTTCTAGTCCACCCATTAATAGCCACCTGGAGACCAGAGAACAGAAAAGGATCAGATCCTAGTCTGGGATATATTATGGTTTGTCTTCTCAATGGAAACTAAGTATGTGCATTTAAGGGAGGAACTTGGCTTTGCAGCAGGGTTTTTCAGACCTGGCTGTATGACCAGCCTCCTGAGACGAAAACATGAACTATATTGTGCCTGTTGTGGGACTACGCTTCTTGAAAAAAAATCAAACCAAAACATGTTTCTCACCCCTATTCTCATCTGTGCAATCATTTTTTCTCCAACTTAGTAAAAAGGGGTTTGAGACACTTCTTTGTCTCTATTGCTTTTTCCTCTCCCTAGCGGTTAGACTTCTTCTGTACTGTTCCAAAACATAAAACGATATTTCTTTCAGCTCTTGAAAGTTCCTGAATATTTGCCGCCTTTATGTTGCCAGGCCTTGTTTTGGTATCCCAGAAATGATGATGGGACTTGCATACTCAAAAGGCTGTTAAAAGGAACCTAACAGACAGTTCTTTCTTCCTTAGAAGTATTGGGTTTAGATATATCATGCACACCAGTTATACTGATTGAAAGAAGTTGTAGAGAGGTGGCCCATTACTCTTGCAAAGCCATTGTATGAGGAGACCGTTCTTTAATACTTAGAAGTTTTTCTGGAGAGAGCCAACTGAAAGTTGCAACCTCATATTTGGTTTTATCTGGTGGTGGCACCACATGCTGTGGGATGTGGGTTTGTCTCCATTACATTTGTGTTAACTTACAGCATTTAGCTGTGGCTTAATACCTAGAAAAGAAGCTGGAGTGCGACAATCCCTGTCAATGTGATTGCTACTGGATGCCCTCTGCTAAAATTATAGCTCTAACTTCTTTAAGCATTTTCTTGAAAATAACTAGAAGTGAATGCTTGCAGCACTGAAGTAATTTCTCTGCCTCATGTCCTGCAATACTTTGTCAGAACTTAGTACTTTGGACAAAGAGAAAAGGTAGTATGTCGTAAGTGTAGTAAGTCTGTGAGGTAGTGTACAAAATCTACTGCCACAGAAAGGGAGCTGAAACTTGTTATTCACCATGGGCGGTGTAGGTCTTACCCTTGATTTTGGTGATAAACATTTGCCTATTGAATTTCTGTTGCTGAAAAATTCTACTTACATCAAGTGGGGGAGCAGTATAGTAATTACTTTCTTCTGTTGGAATGTAAAATAAGGAATAAATAATGAGCCTTTCATTCATATTGCTTTGGCTTTGAGGTTAAATTGCTAATAGCTTATGCGTGGTCATACATTTAACAAGCTTAAAGACAAGATTCTTAAGTCAGAAATGGGATAGCTGAAGGAAGTTACTGCATAGGTCTACTGTACAATAAAAGCTTCTAAGTAAAGATGCACAGTCTAAAGATCTATGAATTTGCTTTTACTGCAAGAAGGAGCCTGTCAGAAAGAGACCCCCTGAGCACCTATTACCCAAGTACAGAGAAGCTTTCTGACTGAGGTAACTGCTGAATGATCAGATAATCACTTGGATAATCATCTGGCGTTAGCTGCTGAGCTCCCACACATGTTCTGTTAAATAACCCCCGATCTCTGACTGATGGGTGGTGGTTTGATTCTTATGAAGTTGTATGGAAACACATAATTGGGGGTAAAAGCGGGATTCACCTTACCTAACTATATCGGACCAATCTTAGGTTGGGACGTGTAGCTCTCTGGAGGTGACTCTGTCCTCACTGTAAAGTGAACCAAGGATGACTACCTTGTGCATAGGCTTTGAGACACCCCAACTAGGGCAGATGACTCTCAGCTACTACTCTCCTTCATTGTACTCCAGAAACCGGTTTAAACCACCTCCTCTACACGTATCAGTTACTGCTAAGTTTCTGGTAGACCCAAATCATCATAATCTCAATATCCGGATCATGCACATTATTAAATGAAATAGACAGTCTCATCTGGACCTTTGGGCAATATCTGTCCAAAGTCCACAGAAGAAAGGGGGGCTTCTAACATATTTCCATATACACCTTCTCTGGTATAATCCAACAAATTTAAACTGATGAAGAACTACTCTCTCCCCACAGAAGGGCAGTATTCCAGGCACCAGACACTTGCACCTAGTTTGTGATAGAGTTATTTAGGATTTCCACTGGCTCAAAATGCAGCTTGTATCCTTTCTTTTCTTAAAATAAGATGTAAATGAGGTTGAATACTACAAATACACGAAATAGTCCTTGAGGATGATGTCAGTAGTGGTATTTGCTTACTTCTCTGAAAGAAATGTCTTCACTGATGGCACTATTTTCACTCATACATAAATAGCTGTAGGTGTACTCTGTGTGTTTTGATTAGATTGTAGTAAAAGACTCACAAATTCTAAATTTATCATGCATCTGGCATTTCATTTAGTCTTCATGTCACCCATGTGAACTGCTGTGGAGGCCTTTTTTTTGTTCACTGTAGCGGACCTAGAGGAGGTACCTTGAGAAAGGTGGTCTTGCGGGATACACAAGATAAATCTGATTGGACTTTGATTAGGGAACCACGAAATAGCTGCAGCAACCTCTGCAGTGGAAGGAGATGGTGAAAAGCTAAGAGGGAACTTCTGGATTTAAGCTGGGCTGTGGAAGAGTAAAAACAGTTCTTTGAACTGTAGTGTTACATGGCCTCATAACTAGAGAAATTAAGGCCTTGTCAATGCAGTGCAGTTTGGTGGCTGCAAGAACTCTTAGTTTTAACATTTCCTCACTTTTCACTGATTAGCTAAGGAATGTTAATATTTCTACCAAAGCTTTCACATGTAATTCATATGCTGCTGAAAAGTACTTTGACACTGTAACTTTATGAGCAAAAATAGATTAAAAAGACGACTTCAGACCATTTTGCAACACGATATCCTAGGATATTTGTGAATTGTTTTCCGGATAAGAAACTCTCCTGTCTGTACAGAGTAAATTATTCTTTACTGCTGGCTGCTAGGCATGCTAAGTGTCATGAAATTGTAACAACAAATAGTTTTAGGAACGAAGAAGTACCAAGAACCTCAGAGTAACCTACAAATGTATGCCTCCAGCTTACTACTTCTGCAGTAGTAATATTTTGTTAAAGATTGTATGTGACCATAGCCTTTCTGTTAACGTAAGTGCAGGAAAATTTAAGCTCATTTATAAGATACCTGAAATAATATTATTCTCAAGAGCAAACACAGACATGAACGTATAGCACACTAAGGGACAGTGAGTGAGTCCGGGTTAGCTGTAAGTAAAAGCTAGTGAAAGGGGAGCAGAAAAATCAAAGTAGTAAAAGAAGGAGCAAAAAAAGCCCAAAACAGTCTGAAAAAGCATTTTGTTTAGGAACATGATAAAGAATAGAAAGAACCTTTGAGCTAAGTGCTGTCAGGAAAAGGTGCTTGGAACCATCAGCAAAGCTTGATTTTTTTTCTGAGTTTGGGAAACCAGAACTTTTGAAATGATTTGCAAATACTTTTACAGCATTGCATGGGAGCAACATCTGCCTCCTGGCAGTCTCAGTTTCTACCTACAAGACCTTGAATATTTTTTTTTTTTTTTTTGGCTAGCTGTTCTTGCCTAAAAGAGGCCTGGACTTGTGTGAAATTATCAGCTGAATTTAACAGTGACAAATAATTCCAACTACAACATTTAAAAGATAGATTTTTACTGAGTGTGCAAATTTATATCCAAAAAACATGTTATCACATTTCAAATCAAAAGCTTTGAGAAGATGTCAGTAGTGCTGAACATTTTTAACAAAGAAAATGTGATGTTTCACATTGTAGAAAAAATAGAGTCTGGCTGTCGTCATAGAAAGTACCTGTAAAGCACAGAGAATATATTTCCAGCACTGTACTTGGCAGCGTGCTTCAACTGTGAACCATATCAATCTGTGAAATGTGTCTTGATCCAGCTTAGCATTTTTAGCAAAGAAAATGTTGATAAAATACTTTTGCCTGGTTTATAAAACAGCTGGTAATATTTTTGAATTACTGGTCTGAAGAATAAGTCTTAGCTTTGAGGCTGCCTCACTACTGTGAAATATTTGTAAACATCTGTACATCTCTTCTGAACTGAAATACCTTCATCCTTCCCCTTCCCATTTGCCATTAGCTTGCTGAGCTAGTGCAGGCATGAGTATTCTCAAGAATTATGCATTTTGGGACCTGTTTCCTGTCCAAGTGCAGCAGTCTGATTTCAGATAGGACACTCAAGTGACCTGATAAGCCTGAACAATTTTTCTGTTTTACAGCTATAGGTACCTGACCAACTGTTAGAGAGAACTGCACTTTACAACATGTATGCTCTTTCTGTGAAACTATATAAGAAAACAGAAATATTGCAAAATAATTGGGATGAGTGAGATTTTATTATTAATCTTTCTTATTACAGTGGTACCTGCAGACCCATCAAGACTGGGACTCAGTTCTGTGCAAACACACAAAACTGAATATTTTGCATTTCTTGTATCTTGGACCCACTGACTGTCATCAGACCTGGAGAGCTGAATTTGATACTTTCTAAAGGATTGTTCCTAACCCAAAGCTCCTTAAAGTCAATAGAATGACTCCTATGTAAATTTAGTTTATTTTGACTTAAGTTTATGATGAACCTGTAGCTTTGCTATTCATGCTCCGAGTTGAAAGCTGCACACGTCTTCATTGCAGTGAATGTCTTCTCCCAGCCTCCTCCGTGCTGCTCTTCCTTGGGTTTCGGCACTACAGAAAGCAGCTCTTAGGTCATGGGACCTGAAGACACCAAAGTGGGGATTTGGGAACTACCAAATAACCTCTGTGACACACAAACCACTTGCTGCTTAGTTATTCTTGTAAGCTACCTTGGCAGTCTGTTCTTTCAGAGTCATGCTCAGAGATATGGATACCAATGATGCCGTGAGATACTAATGGCACTATCATTAGCATCCACAGAATTGCTGGTATGAAGTGGAGAAGCCAAATCTAAAAATGGACCTGGCAATTTTGAATGTAACTAGAAGATCGTTGCTGCTTTAACTAGAAAAATGTCATATAATTTAAATTTCCCACAGCAATCTGTGAATGTCCCCTTCTTTCCTTTACACTGTTGCCTAACCATGGCTGGATTCCTGAGGGGGGTGAGAATGGACTGCTAAATATTTCACGTGGGAATATATGGCATATGTTTCAACTCTGTATCCATATATGTATCTACATCTCTTGCAGGCGTAAGGTTAGTGGTTGTCAGTTACTCACAGACACATTCATATCTTTTATCGCTATTCACATAATTTTGAAATTTAAAGCCTGGAAAGAATGTATTTTGTAACAGCAAACATCCTTCCAGCTCCAGGTGCAGAGGAGTGTGTCCAGGAATGCTCAAGGCTAAGTGCTTTTGAAACTGCAGTTCTGTTGTCTTGGAAAAAAAGAACTGACCATAGTTTAAGGGAGTTGGCTAGAAGTTGTCTTTGGTTCCTACCCTGCTAAAAGACATGGTGTAACTCTGGGCAAGTCACTGGAAACCTGTCCCCTGTGTAGAATATGAGAAAGAGGGGGGAAGTCATACAGTGATTCATACGACTTCACTCAGTGCTAGACCTGGGTGATATTTTAAGTTTTTCACAACGTAAAAGATGTTATGATCGGCACTGCTCAAGGCTGTTTCCTCAGCTGGTATGTAGTTCCAGAGTTAGCCAAAAATGCTCTAGGTGTGTCGCAGAATCAAACTGAGAGAAATTACATGTTCACAACACTCAGCTGATGTTAGAGGAGCTACACTGATTTATTCTTGCTGAGTAGTCAGCCAGTTTTTTTGCAATTAGCTTACATATCGAGTTATCCTAGAAGTAGTGCTGTGGAATACATGAAGTCAATCAGTTGGGGTTTTTCCTCCCTTTTTTTTTTTTTTTTTCACCTTTTAAAGAGGCCAGTAGTGATATTTATTTTTATAATCTACTTTGTTTTCCTGAAACAGAAACTACATTCATAGTGATTTTATCCAAAAGTATTTTTTTTCTGTTCTCTTAAAGTCATTACATTGCCACATAGAGACAGCAATTTACTGAAATGTTCTGTCATTTACGATAGCAATTTACATTAAGTTCTGTCCTTGAGTATCATTCTGACTTCTGCTTCGTAGTCATTGTGACTTTGTAGGTCTCAAGGGATCTTCTTTTACATAATTTTTGTATTCTATTGCTCTAAGGGCTAATGATTTTAAACAGCATAAGAATTTAATTACAAGTAGGAGGAGAGAGAGCTAGAATCCTAGCAGCTATGGTTGAAGTAACAGGACTATTTAGAAATTATATGTTAAAACTGGAGTTACATCTATTGAAACCAGAAATACTTGTTGGTCCCTGTAGTATTGCCTATTGTTGTGGGGGGGAAGTGGAAAAAAAAAAAAAGCTTGGGTAATATTAACCCCAGTTATTGCTATTGTCTCCTTGCCAGAAGTTTTTACCACCCCAGTTATAGTATGGTTATAGAAACAGCAGCATTGGGATTTGGCATGTTTGAGGGTGTGAAGACATCTGCATGGGAAAGAAAAAGCAGGTGAGAGTTAAGGGAGCAGGCAACTACCTGAAGTGGATCTTAGACGAATAGATGAAATCTGAATTCTTTCAGAAATTTATTTGCTGTTGGGGTTTTCTATTTCTGTTGTGGTCCCATGTGTCCAATCCAGTGTGTGCCCTGAGGGAGCAGAAACATCCAGTAAGGGGGAAACAGGTAGTATGGGAATCACTGAAAACCATCGTCTAAAGGTAAACTGGTGACCATTCATGAAAATTACAATTAGAAGAACAGTTTCTTGCTTACAGCTCTAATTGAAATTATGTTTTATAACAGAAAAAAATAGTTTCCATGCTTCTTTGTAGAGTATTGCTGAAAACCACAGTATCTCTATCATAGTTCTGAAATATCTTAGTTTTGGAATTTCTGCCCCCAAAACTACTTTTCTTAGAGAATTTAGATGCTTACATTTACACTATATATAAGTTTGGAAAGGGGCTGTACTTGAACAGATCTAATAAGTATAGTACAGTAGACCGTATTTTTATATATTGCTCCTTTAGAAAGCTTATTGTCTCAAGAGAACTGCATATAGTACCATTAACAACTTTCTCCCTTTCTGATTTATTTTTTTTCAGGAAAAAAAAAGATAATAGTTTAAGTTTTCTAGCTTACATATGGTAAATTCCTGAAGATGATGGACCTTTTTTGCCTGTAGGAGGTGGCTCTGACAATGCTAATCAAAAGTAGAATATCACAGAAAGTAACACTGACCTAAATTGACCTTTGAAAAGAGTGTCAGTCAGTAAGCGATATCAAATAAATGAAGGCTTGCACGTAGCCTGCTCTGTTAGTTGTCACATCATCTGGAATACTGTACCTTCATCAGAAATTCTTTCATGACCTTGGCAAAAAAAGTAATAAATGGAAATGAGGAGGGAGAGTGCCTATATGCCAGGAACGATTTCATGTACTTCACATGCAATGCTGATATGCTGATGGTCTGAATCCTATAGCAGCCGCAGCAGGTCAGAGCAAACCCTGTAACCTATCTTCTGAGCATTATTGCTCATTTTTCAGACTGGTAGTAGCAGCTCTTACTACATGGAAAGGAAATTGCTGTTTTGCTGATAATCTATTTTTGTTACGATTCATCTTTGGTACTTACTTAAGATTCTTTTTTGCAGTCCATCACTTGTCTGCTCTCAGTATGTCCTCAGGAATTCTTAAATTAAGGAGGCCACAGTTTATATGAGTCTGTCTGCTTCATCGTCGGATGTTACCTTTTTCCCCATTAATGCCTTTTGAAGCTCTTGATTTCTAGCCAAATATCTGACAGTAAAATCAGTATGATGCTTCTATCCCATTTCTAGAAATAAGTTAATTAGACTCCCTTAGGGCCCCAAAGAAAAGCCTCTTATCTTTTTTCAGTTTAATTTCTGCTGTATCCGTTTGTGTCAGTGCTTTGTGAAAGAATACTCCTATTCCATTGCTTGTTTAGTTTACTTTTTTCTTCATTCTCGGTTGCTCTTCAGAGTCTTCAGAATTTACCTTAAGAGTTCATCTCAGACCAGTAGTCTGAGACGAATTAGAAAACACAATTTAAAAATCTTATTTTTCTTCTTCATATTTCCCTCTTTCTCAAAGTCATGACACTTGCTATATAGGGGGCTTATTTGGGACAACTATGACCTATTACAGTGTTAATTATATGAAATTGAAATTAATATGAAACAGAGAGCATAAAGCCTCCTCCCACTTACTCCTTCAAACTTCTTTCAATCTGTTTTAACAGGAGAACATGTTGCAGGGAAAGCCTGGAAGAGAAAAGGGAAATGTATGAAAGGACTGGGTTATGAAGAAAGGGAAAATTAAAGTACAGGCATAAGATAGTAAATAGCTTGTTTATAAATACCTCTTCTGTGCATACATGCTGTTATTATGTTACCTCTAAAACACTGAAATGCTAAAATGATGGAAAATTTCCATATGTTCAAAATAATATGTAAAAGTTTAATTTGAACTCTACTACGCAAATGTGAATTCTTGGTCTGCTTCCATTGATATCAGTGACAGCTTTATTCATTAATTAATAGGAGGTAGTTTGGGATCCCAGTTAGGCAGTCTGACAGAGTAAAACAAGATTCTCTGGGCTCAGTTGCTCGTAACATCCTGGGATATTCTTGTTATTAATATGAACCTCTAACATTCGCAAACACATTGTGAATGAGGAGGAATGTTATGAAACTGGTGAGAAGGAAAAGAAGGATTAAGCTTGACACGAAGAAAGGTTTGTTTCTCCTTTGTCACTGTTCACACAGGGTCCTTTGGTGCTGCCATTCTGTAGCTCTGTACCGTGTCTTGTCGAAGGATAAACTAGAACAACTGTTACACTTACTTAAGCTTATTTCAGAGGCAGTTGTGAGAGGAAAATTGTGCAAGAATCAGAAAGAATGGGAAGCAGGAAAGAAGGAAGCTCATGAGTGTTAGCACATGCTGTCATCTACAAGGATGTGCAGTTCGGCTTTCAGAAAGGTCATTTTTCTTGCTTGTATTTATACAGCTGCTTCCAGTTTAAATGAAATGGTCATTTGCTGAAAATTGATACTGATAAATTGAGTATAATAATGGTTAAAAAAATTTATGAAAGGCAAGTTAATGAAGTTGAGCCGTTCAGTCTCTTCATTCTCGGTCACTCTGTACTTAACAGAAAAATGCTTATCTCTAGCTCTGCCTGATCTAGAAAATGTGCACATTATTGCATTGAAAGATATGGTCATTTTACAAACAGACATACACCTTGTGATATTTGCAGGTTTTTGTCAAGCATATTATGATTATGAATAAAGCAATATATAGCTTAACTCCAGTATTACCAGTTACTCCAGTAACTTCCTTTTAAAAAAAAAAACAACTATAACGTACACATATGCATAACGTACTCTTTTGATATGCTAGTGGATGCATTTCCCACATCAGAAGTAGTAACAGGACACAGATGTATATGAAAGTGAAAGAAATGGCACAAGTGGAAACAGGTTTAGAGGATTCATCCTAGTGGTAGTGATTTGTTTGTTAGTCTTTAAATGGGTTCATACTCAGTAATGCAAAGATCACAAGTCCTCAAAAGCGATGTTGAAAAATACCCGTGTCTGAATGTCATAGGAAGGACAAGACTTAAAAAACATTTCAGCCAAGAGGAGAATTATCTAACAGACCTTGAAGTACCTAAAAATATATTGACTAAAGAAGAAAACAGAGTAGGGACGTCTCCCTTCACTTTCCCTGCGTCAGCCCCAAAGCATAGAATAAACTTGCTATGTATGATTTCACTGTAACAAAAATTGCAGTCCTCACGCTGCAGTGGGCTGAAGCAATTACCAGCCTTCATTCTGCTTTGCTATTAAAAGAGTTTCTTTATATCTCAACTCTCTGTGGCCCCATTATGTATGATGGAACAAAGCCATTAACCCCTTCATATTTCTGTCAAAATGTGACTTTACTCCAGTGAAGGGCTCTGTATGTGGCTTTATAAAAGTGAGAGCTCTCAGGAGTTCTCAGGGTTCATTCAACTCGATTGCCCACAATTGCTTTGAATTGGCACACTAAGTGGATAAATAAATTCCCAGATGGCAGATAAAAAATGTGATCAGAAAGCACAAAATCTCCCACAAAACAGTAGTAAACAGGGCTGGAAAGGACCCCAGGAGGTCCTTATCAGGTTCTGAGTATTCCTGAAATACAATGCTAACAGCTGCGCTGCTGTGTAAGTACAGCAGAGCTGCATTCCGTTGACCAACACCTTGGAATAAAGAATAACCGATCTCATATAGGAGAGGTCTTTTGCTCTGTTTTTTCCTGTGCTTCCATGGCAACATAACTTCAGCTATAGCTTTCCTCTCTCTCTGAGATAAAGCAAAATGTGTTCATGCTCCTTGGCTCGCTAAGAGCCCCCTCTGCGCGTACCTTCACCATCCCACTGCACGAGCTCCCTGACAGCAACTTCCCATTTCTCTCTGTGGAAAGGACACTCCTCTATCTGTGAGACACTGTGTATACCCACTGTCTCTGATCTTTCTTCCTGCCCACTTCTTCCTATTCTCTTTTTCCTAAGAGCAGACAGTCATGTGAGAGGCTCTGTTTTCTTCCTTCACTCCCAAATTCACCATATTCCCCCTGCCAGGGATCCTGTGCTCAGTCTCTCTGTCCCCCAGGTTTCCTGC
>JANHGO010000046.1:24618902-24691982 GCA_024606505.1 Aquila spilogaster | reverse complement strand
TCAAAAGCTGCTCAGAATTCAAACGCTTCCTTCGGGTGCCTAAGTGGAAGAGCATCTCGTCATGTGTTCAGTTTTTCTGTTCTTGCCACAGATTCCCCTCTTCTTGAGAAGGAGTCGTTCCATTTTGAAATCTAAAGTGCTTCTCCGTTGCACAGCATTTAATATCCATCCCTTCTGTAATCTGATGCAGATGAATTTTTATACTGTCTGGTTGTTTCTCCCCCTTGTGGCTGATTTGTCTGGGCCGCTAGCTGGAGGTGGATAAGTATACATGCAGACAGAATGGGTGCCAGATATAGAAGCAATCTGTGTGATGCTATCAGCAGGGCTCAGCAGTGCTATCAACAAAACCAGACTCATGGACCTTGTATCAGTAGTTACAACCACTGCCACAGTAGGGTGTTATGGGGCACCATGCATTTTGAGCATCACCATTCTTGATCAGGCACGGTAATTTCAGATTTACTTTTGGAGCGGCACCAATATTTCTTACAAGGAAAATTCATACCCTAGGTTTCAATCTATACTGCAGAAAAATGTAATTAAATAACACTCCTAAGGGACTAATTTTTAACTCCTACTTAAATTATAACCAGTCTCCTGAATACTCTCCATTTTTCATAGACCACATTACAAGACATGAATCAGAGCATGGAGAGAAATCATAAAACTTCATTGCTGCATGTTTAATAGTTGAAAGGATTGCAATAAAACTACTATTAACTTTATGCAAAAAAAATACATCTGAATTATCAGAATCATTCTTAATTTTAACTTAATTCTTGATTATCCCCACATCTGGTAAGATATTTTCCAGGTCACCTTTACAGTTATGTTGAAGTCCTTTTCCAACAAAGCATTCAGGCTTTGGCAAATGGAGATGGCCAGCACCTTGTAACAGAAGCTGGGTACCCACTCCTAGAAGCCTTTTCAGTTCTTAATGCTCACTGACTTCAGTGACGGTCACTCTGTTACCAGAGTGTACTTCCACTCTGTCACAACAAGCCATATTGTTAGGGTTAAATTGCACTTCTCTACTAAGAAGAGAGATGTGTATATGAAACTTTTTGTCCAGTTTATGCAGTCCGGAGATGTTAGTTCAACCCACAGTTGCAGTCAAAATGCATAATTTATAAATGTATGTTGGGGCAAAGCTAAAATAAGCGTAGCTGTAAGCTACGGGCATATTTTTTATTTTGGCTCCTCATCATTCTGTGTAAAAATGTATTCTACTGTAGGCAATAGAATTGCATTTTATACATTGGAGGAATCTACCCATAGAACATCGAAATGTCACATGCTGCACAATTTTAACATTGAAAAATTAAATGATATACTAAGGGACATCTTATGTATTGCATTGTGATTTTCAAATCTTTATTTGAATATAGGCCATAGAATCCTCATTCAAGTAGTAGACTACATGATGCAAGAAAAACTGCAGAAACAATGCTTACAAAACAATCCCTCTCATTCTTCAACATGCAGAACATTCTTCTGTCCTTTCCATAGCTCAGTAAGTTCTATGACTTACCACAGTGTTTTCCTCTAGTCAAATGAAGTCAAGCAAAGCTACTGCTTCATCTGTTATAAAATGAACAGTTAATTTTCTAACATGAGTATGTACTAGAAGTTTTGCCATTTTAGCTATATGGAAGGTTCTTACTGTTTACATTGATTTAGCAGATGTTGTTTTGACTTTTTAAATAAGATTTTTGTCTTTAAGAATTAAAAAATCTTCTGTGTCTTAATTTTTAGTTCTCAAATAGATGATTTATAAGATTAAGCACAATTGTACACTTTGGAACTACATACATGAGTTTCAAAAATGTAAATATATGTATTTTTCTTTTTTTTTTATGTTATGATGATTGTAGCATTGGGGTAATACAAACATTGTTTAGCATTATCACTATAGCCTCCAGGATTGTTTGAGATCACACAGGGAATGGAAGTATTTGTTAAGAACATCTGTACAACTTATAAAGTAAATATTTGTACTTAGTTTTATGTATCTATACACACATGCACCACTTATTCTACTCATGAAAATTGTTCTTTTTGCTTTATGTATGGCTTTTGCTGAGGCCATACACCATGTAGCAGAAACAGTAAGCCACGGCTTGAAATGGTGATTGAGCACCTGGTGGAAAGTCAGGGCCAACCTAGAGGAGCTCAGGTGTATGCAATGTACCTGAGTGATCAGAAGGGGTGGAGCCAAGATCCACCCCTTCCCAGACCTCATCTAAGGGTTGGCAGTGAAGGTAAGGGTATCCTGCTGGAAATCCCTGCCTACCTGAGGCTTTCTAAGGGTAAGTAGCTTTTTTCCTTTTTTTTTTTTTTGTGTGTCTATGGCTGCTGTGTTGAACATATCCTCATTTGCTGTAGCCTAGGACTTTGCTATTCCACTCTCATTTCTGTACTTTCCACCATGTTATAGCATTACACACTAGTACAGTACTTTCTGACTAAGCAAACTAACTATATGGAGGAAAATCAAAAAAATCAAAACAATCTTAACTATGGGTTTATGTTATTCCATTAAGCAGAAAAGTTTTGCAAGTAAAGGAACCTAATAAAGATTTATGATTTTTAATGTTCTGAATGCAGCCATAAACAGCTTACAAAAGTTTATATACTGCCTCAGTTCATGAAAGAACACTGCTGTCACACAGTGAGTTGTATAGGATAGGTTTTTTTGTTTGCTTAATTGTCTCATCCTACAGCTGAGAGCATCTAAAAAGAACAATGACAGAAAACTGTTAGCTGTGAGAGATTACAGCACCATCCAGTGCTTCCTTATACATTACTGAATGTACATGCATTTTGAAAACCACCTGCTCTCCTTCTCTTTTACAGAAAATGTCAAAAATGAAAAAGCAAAACAAAAAATCACTGCAAACTATCTCTTCACCCCCTACTTCCTCCTTCAACCTGACCTTACTCAAAACAACAAATGGCCCTTATAAAAGAGTCTCTAATTAAGGCGAATTAACAACAACACAACTGTCTCAACAAGGTGCTGACAGAACTGCTAGAAAACACCTGAATCAACAGCTGAGGCTAATTGATTACCTATGCCATAAATAGTGGGAGCCTTGGCAGTCTTCCTGATTTGTATTGGGAGCTAGGTTGCTGAGGGTGCATTCTTCATCTAGGTCACTGATGAAAGTGTTGAGCAGGGACCAGACCTAGTACTAATCCCTGGGGAATGCTGTTTAGCTACAGACCTCGAAGTTGATTTTTGTGATGCTAATTGCAGTCCTCTGAGTCAGCAATCTTGTTCTGTTTTGCTAGCTAATGACATTACCACTAGAAATGGCACAGGATTTTCTTTTTTTCCTGGAGTGCTAAATGGCTTCAGTAGATGAATATGCAATGTTTTGACTATGCTGGAGCATGTGAATTGCATGATGATGAGGAAACATGCCTGTCTACATCTATTGCTTGTGAATGGGTAAGGGTTTTTTGCATGAAGTGTTGACTGGTGGCTGTCTTGGTCATAGTGAGTATGGGAACAGTAATTCCAGAATACAGAATCATAGAATGGTTTGGGTTGGAAGGGATCTTTAAGATCATCTAGTTCCAACCCCTCTGCTATAGTCAGGAACACCTTCCACTAGACCAGGTTACTCAAAGCATTGTCTAGTTTGGCTCTGAACACCTACAGGGAGGAGGCATCCACAGCCTCTCTGGGCAGAAGTCAAGTAGGCAGGGTTGAAAGCCAGGCTGACTCTAATCGTGTTTTGTGTGTGTTGCCAACTTGACAAGAAAATTCAAGGTCCATGTGCCCGTAGCTGAGCTACTGTCATTATAGTATTAAAAATCATACCTGGGTGTGTGTATGTAAATTAGTAAACAAACATTTTTAAAAAGGATGGGTTTGGGAAACCATTAAGTTTTTTCTATAAATATAGAGTGGATAGGCTTGTTTGGCGTGCTTGGTTTTTGGGAAACCACTGAGCCCCCAGGCTTGTGCAAACTTGAAATAAGTTATTCTTGCCTGAGTATAATAACAAATAATCTACATCTCTCTGGCAGCGTGGAGTCTCCTCTCATGCACTGTGAAATGCAGGATTGCCATTAGGTAAAGTATGGGTGTCCAACCTCTTGGCAGTCTTGGGCTGCATTGTCTAAAGAGGAATTGTCTTAGGCTGCCTGCCTGTACATAGGTTGCTCAAAAAGTAACACCTCCTATTTATTTCCATGGAAACTACAACTGATACAAAGAGCATAATAACACTACTTGATAGAGCAAATTTTCAGCTCTGAAATACTCTTTTTCAACATCAGTGCTACCATGAGCTCTGCATTTTCATCAGTGATGAACAAGAGCCTGCATGCTGTGCTTGTAAAAGTTTGCACCAGTGGAGGTGACTCACTGTTGCCTCTGCTGAAACACACCACCTACTGCCTCACTGTGCTCTTATCCACTGGTTTCCAGAAACATTCAGCAAGCATCAATGAATGTTTTTTTTCTGCATGGAGGAATTAAATTCCACCCCTTTTCTTCATCCACACATCCATGTCAGACACCATTTTGTCAAACTGCCCTTCTGCTGCTGTCACTTGGAAACAAAAGGTAAAAGAATGTTGGTGGGAAGGTTCAGTTCTACTGCCATACCACTACTTCTGCCTCTGATGTTGTGGGCCAACATCATCAACTTCATCCAGATTCCTTAAGCTATACCTGCAGTTGCATCAGTTCCTTGTTCAGAGGTTCCCTTAATCCCCTGTCTTCTAATAGCAACTTGAGTTGTACATGTTAATTACCAAAACCAGATCGCTATAGAAGAGTGCTTAAGTAATCTGTACAAATGGTATATCTTCTGAAGGAGAAATGCATGAGATCTTTGCAAAGGCTTCATTCATTTTGTGGCCTTCAGAGCAGCTCTTGATGTTTTTAGACTGATGCTTGGTCACCTATAGTAAAAAAAGCAGTGCTATATCAAAGCACAGATGTCAAATTGGTTATTCTCCAAATGGTATGTTTTTAAAAGATACTTTTTTCCAAGACCAACTCTGTCTATCTTTTCTTGCTCCAATTTGCCTTTTCTATGCTATGTCATTGTTATTTTCTGGGGGGAAAAAAAAGCCAAACCACAAATAGGAAGTAGAAGTCGATTCTTTGTCCACTGATTGTATTTTGACAAAAGGGTTATGGCTGGAGATCGAAAAGGAAAACTGCTTGTTTCCAGAAAGCTCTATCAGTCATCTTGTTTGCTCAGTAAATTGGAATTTAATTTGATTTCAATCAGCAAACTGCAGAAATTGAGATTCTTATTTTGCTAGAAGCAGCAGAAACTAATATGACAATGCTGGGAATTGGACTAGAAGCTGGTAAACCCTTCCTTGTCTGTATGCTTCTGAGGTTCCAGAAACTGACATTTTACAACAGTCTTCTATTTCCAATACCACTGTCAGTAAAAAGTAGGTGTTGTTAAGCTGCATATAATATTTATTATTATGTTTATTTAAAAGGAAAATCTGGTTTATGGGAGTTATCCAGTGAGTTGTTCAGTGGTGCAATAGGGAGCTCTTGTGACTAGGCAAGTTGCACAGAGCCTGTGGGTTTTGTAAGCAGCAGAGTGCAAGAAAAAGGAATCAAAGGGAAAAAATGAATTGTTATCCAGAGCTTCCTACTGTTCAGGGTAGGGTTGGCATCTTACTCCAAAGAGAGGAGGAGTAAGAGCTCTAGAGTGTTAAAAGTATTTTGATTCTGTAGGTGGGCTTTTCTGTTCTTAAAAAGAGCATTGTTTACAGTGTAAGTCTGAGCAGTTAATAATGTACAGAGAAGTAATGTTCTGCTAATGTCTCTTGGGAGCAGAAACCACTGCACAGTTCCCTGCTTCTCCCTAGAAAGCTGTTTAGAAGAGTTAAGTTCTATCTCCTGTCTTGAACGAGAAGGGTCTCTGGAAAAATTTCTTCTCTTGAAAACGAACTGTATAACTTTGTCTCCCATTTGTAATCCTCTTTCAGAAGCTGATGGTACTGAATGAATACCAGCATCTGTAAGGATTTTAGTGTGTTTGTGCTGGTTCTGTTTATTTAACTGAAATTTATTTCACAGGTGTACTGCTAATTGATAAAATAGTCCCATGTGAGAAAAAAATGACAGGAAATGAAGTGGAGAAATCCCAGCCATCTCACCAAGAAGACTATGCTCTTTTGTGCGCACAATGTGTTGCATTCTTTTTGTTTTATAGCTATACATGCTTTATTTATTTAGGATGGAGCTCTTAATTTAGTGAGTAGGTCTGTTGTCTATATTGTGGGGCATTCCTGAGAAACTTCAGCCTTTGAGCCCTGATGAGTGACAAACTGAATAGCTGAGCTTGGACTTCATGATTAAGGTTGGCATAGGAATGTTAAATGAGATTTCTCAAATAATTAATTTACCAAAGAAACAGTTCATGTCTCTTAGGTTTTGGCAATTCTTAAAATTTTTCTCCTTATGGACTACATTGACCTGCACTTCTGGTTCAGGAGACTTTCTGCAGTGAATGAGAAATTCTCCTTTTTTCTTCCAGCTAGCCTCATGTTAAACCAAAACCCGCTGAATTAAACTGCTGATGAGCTCTTATAGTATGAGCTCAGTTTGGATGTTTAATAACTAAAGGAGTGTCAGCTGTGTTAATTGTAACACAGATGTAGGTGATTGATGGGGGAACTAGATGGCAGAGAGGGATGAAGTCAGCTTGAAGTTAGCATTTTCTGGTGCGATTGCAGCACGTGAAGGCTTCTATAGTCAGGCCAGCAACAGAAATTCCACTGTGATGATTGCTTAGCTGTAACATTTTGCTTCTTGAATAATTTTGGAATTTGATGTGAAACTGACAGCACTGTCAAGCCAAGTTGAGTCTTTCTACAGGGAAAGAAAGAAATAAATGGAGGCATGGTTTTGGAAACACACAGCTCTTTTATGATATACGTAGCTTGCTCTCAGGATGGATTTCTCTCTAGGGATGACTCTCCCTGGTAGTAATATGTAGATATTCTGGGTAGAAATGACAGCACAAGCTACCACATATAGTCTGTGTTAACTTGTTTCTGAGAGAACGTGTTGATTTTTCACTTGCAAGTCCTGCTTATAGGCCCATCAAAGACAGTTGGGGAGCTGTCTATTGCATTCAGTAGACAACTTCACCCGAACCTTTTGGTCACGATGACACCAATCTCTGTCTCTCTGTTTCAAACTGACTAGTGGCATTCCTTAATTTAATACGAAGTAATTAGTTTGCAAGTTGTCATTAATTTGATGTCTTAATGTTCCTGTGCCTTTTCTCCCTTTTCTCTAATCTGGAAATGTAGTGGAAATTTCTCAGCATGATTCTGCAGACTTCCAGTCTTTTCCTGCCACAGCAGTGACTTACTAGTGACTTGAGCAGTAGAAAAACTTTGTTTAGGTAACTTAAGGAGAATCTCCACAGGATGTAAAAACAGTTGATTTAATTTTTGAATTTATTTATCTCAAAGATAGCATAGTATATGGAACAATGCAGAAATGCGTTAAACAAAACTGGTATAAAAAACAATGTGAATGAATTCCTTCGAACAAAGAAATCATTCATCTTATGTTAGATGCTCTGCAGCTCAGAAGAGTATTGGTTCAGATAGATTGAAGAGGGAAAGTTCCACCTGGAACTGATAGTCCAAGTGATGCAGTCATACCATACCAAAACACACAGTAAAGGAAGAATTCAGAATCAGCAAATACTGAAGTCTATCTCCTTTTCCACTGCTATGAAAGTTCTGGGTTACTTTTTCTCTTGCCTTGTTCTTTTATGAAAGACAAGTCAACAGATATCAATGATTTGCCCTCCTACAACACCCTACTGATTATGTGAACAATTAATGATTCTTTTCAATTACAATAACCTTTCTTGAGGGAAGGAAGGAAAAGATACATTAAAAGGAGAACCTAGGGAATAACTGAATATAACTTTTGTGCATCTTCAGAGAATTGGGTTTTTTTTGTAATGTTAATAATCCTCAGCTATTATTCTGGAAGAAACCTAACACTTCTTACTTGAAAGGGACCTCTGCAGGTTATCTGTTCCACTCCCCTGCTTAAACCATCTCTAATTTGATCAGGTTATTGAGGGCAGTTCCCTGTCAATTCTTGAACCCCTCCAAGGATGAGTATTCCTCTACTTCTCTGGATGCATGTTCTAATATTTAACCACCCTCCTTGAAAAGATATATATTCCTTAGATCTAATTGGAATTTCCCATGTTCCAAGTTGTCTGTTGCCTCTTGTCTTATTCCAATGTAACTCTGAGAAAACAAAGTCTGACTGTTTTCTCTTTATCTTCCAGTCAGATAATTGTTAAGTCATGAAGAAGGCCTCCATTTTTATTTCCTCCTTTTAAGGCTCAAAAACCTTAGTTCTGTCTTTTCATGTGCCGTGTGCTCCAGCTGCCTGATCGGCTGAACTTGCTCCAGTATATTAGAGTCTTTCTCATACTGGGGTGTGCAGAGGTGGATGCATCACTCCAGATATGATTTTGCAAGTGTTAAGTGGACTTAAGGAAAGACCTGCTGGAATATGATGTCCCCACTACAGCGCATGGCTGTATTTGTAGTCCTCAGAGAAGGAGGACACTTTGGCACTCTTTGCTCCTAGGCCATAAATCTAGAGTTTAGAGTTAGATGTTAGTTTATTAAATCAGAGAAACAGGGAAGGTGAATCATATTCTCTTTCCAATTTGCTTGCATCCATGGTGCAAGGCTTCAGACTGTCCTAAATGCTAGTCATAACCTCTTGAGGCTTGTGGGAGGCTTCTGATCTTTGCTGCACTTTTGAAGAGTAATTTGATGTGCATTTCTCTGTCAGAAGTTTTGTATTAATCATTTTCTATCTCCATCTGCTAATTCTTGTCCACAGAGTCACTCTATTGGGCCATTGTAGTTGTTTTGTGAATATCTGACTTGTTTTCCCAATCTGTGTTGATCTGTATACAGATTCAGGTCTCAACTTGATAGAGATAAATTTTCGAGTTTCCTGCTTGAAGGTATCTATATGCAAGTGCTTCTTTGACTGGCTACTTTTGTCGGTTTATTTTGAATTGAGACTTTTTCAGCTTTGTTACTAAAAGATGTGGGGAAAAGTACCGGAAGTGCAAGGAAAACTGTGTTGTTTTACACCTAATTTGTTTCCCTAATAACAGCATGGAAGGTTTTTACAGTACAGAAAAATATAAGGCCCTAATTAACTATCACTACAGCTTAATTTTTGTTGTACTGTTTAGCCAGCAAAATGGTGGATGCCTATTTATTAACTTTGCTTTTGTGTTTTTGATAGACTCTAAGTAGATAGGTCTTTCTCATTAATTTCACTTTGGAGGGACACTGGAGTGACTGTCACTAAGATGTGAGTGAGAATGAGAAGAGATGGAAAGCTATTTTCCCATTGTTGCTAAAGGGGGAATTATTATTGTCTAATTCCTTCCACATCACTCTCAAAATGCATTTTTTTAAGATTTTTGTTAAAGTGCCATCTGTAACTAAATTCTCTTGAAATTTCAGATATACTGAGCTGAATGCATACATTTTTTTAAATGTTCCTCTTAAGTTAACAGTAAAAGGAATAAACAGTGTTGAAAATTACCATTAAATCTGCCAAGAGGATTATTACAACTACAAAGCAATCACTTTCAAAATGAGTTTATATAGTAAATGTTGCTTTTGTAAAATTGGAGACATTTCATAACAGCAAAGTTATAACATTAATGTTGTCAAAATGAGATGATCTTTCCATTAGATCAGGACATTACATATTGAATATGTGCTCCACCTTTTAGCAGAATTTGTGTAAACCTGCTCTTACATAAGTGCTTATCTCTGTCTGGATTATCTCTGAGAAAGGGTTATGGGGCTGTACCAAGTAAACAAAGGGTGGAAACTGTTGAATTTTATAGGTCAATGGACTGTCTCCAAGGTACCTTAAAAACAGCCTTTTCTACAAATTAGGGTTACCTGCCACAGCAAAGCTGATTCTATGCTGCTGTTTTACATTCACAAATCAAAAACCAAAGATCATAAAAACAAACCTTGTATCTGCCCTGAATTTAGAATGAAAGGATATTCAGACCCACATGTATTTTAGAAAAAAGAAGGTAGAGTATTTTTGCTAAAGCTCTTGGACTGAAACTCAGAATTCTTGTGATTTTAGAACCTGGCTCTGCCAATTGTTCCAGTTATGATACTGGTAAAACCACATGAGGGAACTACTCCTTATGTAGTCATACAGGAAAGAAATTTCTGTGCAAGGGAAAATAAATGTAAGGATAGTGATTGTGTTATACTTAGATCAGGGATAATACACACAGAAAAGATCTTAATGTAAGAAATGAACAGCCTGTTTTTTGGTTCTGGAGTTATGATTGCATGGTTGCATAAAAGCTATTTCATTGTGTCTGAACTCTGCATAGACTGTTTACTTTTTTCTTATTCCTTTCACAGTGCTAAAGTAATGCTGGTTTCAATTCCAGAAAGGCAGGGAGAATGCATTTGTTTTAAGATTTGCTCTTATAATATCTCCAGAACAGCCTAAGAGGATAGCTTCCAACAAAAACTAACCTTGTGGACTTGCATAGAATTTTTATTTTTTTAAATTATAATTAATAGAATTATTGTCATTTTTAACATCCCAAGTATTTTATAGTAAGTATATACTAAAGTTAGAAAACGGTGAATTGTGTCCATAAATCTCAAAAATTGAAGTTCTACCAAAACTTCAGTTTCCTTTTCTGGTATGAACGAGGAGAGGAGAGATTTTTCTGGATTATTTTTTTAATATTTGCCAATAAGATGATGTGATTGAGCACGATTGTTCTGAAGACTGCGAAGTTGTTAGTCTCCTTCAAATCGTATTTTCCAGTCAAAACCAAATAAGTTGGTATTTCAGGTTCAAATTCATATCCTTTCCTTCAGGATACGTGTCTGCAGCATGGCTGAAATTACTGCAAACGATGAGCAAAAATAAGGATCCTGTATTCTGTTCTTTGTTTGGACAGATTGTGGATGTTTGACCACAGTGCCTGTGTGTTATCAGTTGAGTGACACATTTCAAACCAAATCTGACCCAAGTTGTTGTAGTTGTTAGTTGTAGTGAGAATCATTTTACACATGCTGAGTTGCCTGAGGAGAATGCTGCTGTGAAGCAACATGCTGCACTATACATAAAATAGGACATATGGCTGTGTTCTTTCTTTCCACTCCTCTGTTGAAGAGTAAATCTGTTACAGTCAGGGTTTGCCAGAGTTCTTAAGTCTCGTGGACATAGTCTTTAAGCTGAGGGGGAAGGGGAATACTGCTTTCCTTGGCTACAGGGAAACCATGTTTCATGGTAATTATGAACACGTTAGACCAGGTGTAAAATAGCAAATGTCTATAATTCTGTGTTCCTGTGGTAAAATGCAGGTCTCAGGGTAATGTTTATCCTCTCTTAAGCACGAGAACAGGAAGGAATGTGTTCATAGTATTATTGAGTTGGGAATATAGAAATGCATAAAGATTAGTTCAGTGCAATTGTGCAATGCTTACTACTTGTGATATTATGTTATTATGGTGGTTAAGGGTGACTATTTATTTGTATTTTGTTGTGCTTCAGCAAATTAGGGATTAATTTCTATCAGTCTTTTAAATTAGGGGAAATGAATCATTATCTTTGAAAAGTATTAATTCTGCACTCGTCTGGCATGTAAGTAGAAAGCCAACAAATAGTGAAGAGTGTTCTTGTTGTAGTCGACCCGTTAATAGCTACCAGGAGACTGGAGGACAGAGAAGAATCACATCCTAGGCTGTGATATGTTGCTGTTTGTTTTCTCAGTAGGAAATAAACGTATGTGTGCAAGGGGATAATTTGGCCTTGCAGCAAGGTTTTCAGACCTGGCTCTGTGACTGTCCTCCCAAGATGAACACAAACTATATTGTTTCTGTTGTGGGACTATTCTTCTTGGAAAACAAAACATGTTTCTCACTCCTCATCTGTGCAATGATCTGTTCTCTAACTTTGTAAAAGGGTTTGAGACATTTCTTTCTCTCTTCCTTCTATTGCTTTTCTGTCTCCATATTGTCTAGGTTTCTTCTTTTCTGGCCTGAAAAATAAAACTGTATTTCTTTTAGTCCTTGGAAATTTTTGATAACTTTCCCTCTGCGTGTCTTGGTTTGGTATACCAGAAATGTTAATGAGACTTGCATACTTAAAATACTTTTAAAAGAAACATAACAGACAGGTCCTTCTTCCTTAAAAGTATTGAATTTATATACATGATGCGCAGCAGTTACATTGAATGGAAGAACTTGTACGGAGGCAGCCCAGTACTACTGCAAGTCCTCTGTACAAGTAGACTGGTTCATAGTAGCTTTTCTGAAGATAAATGACTAAGATTTACTACCTGTTACTTAGTTTTACTAGGTTTGAGTCAATTAGATTTGTGTTAAAGCATTTAGCTGTGGTTTAATGCCCAGGAAAGATGAGGGATTAAGTCAATACCATATTTGCTTGGAGGCTCAGTCAGTGTGGAAGATAAATTTCTACTGAGAGTGTAAAATTACATCCAAAAACCATGTCTTCGCATTTCAAATCAAATGCTTAGAGATGTCAGTAATGCTCAACATTTTTAGAAAGGAAACTATGACATTTAGCATCTGTTGGAAAAATAGTCTGGCTATTGTTGCCTGGTATCAGCATAAAATACACCTCTAAAGAACAGAGAATGATGTATTTTCAGCACTGTACTTGCTAGCATGCTTCAGCTGTGAACCATAGCAACCAGTGAAATGCATCTTTGACTCAGCTCATTCTTTGTAAAAAACAAACAAAAATACCACCCTGACAAAATCTTTTGCCTGGTTTAGGAAACAGCTGGTAATATTTTTCAATTACTCATCTGAACGGCAGATCTTAGTTTTGAGGTTCTTACTGGTGAGACATTTGTAATTCCTCATACACCTCTTCCGAACAAGAAAAATTTTTCTTCCCATTTGCCTTCCCCATTGGTTTGCTAAGCTGGTGCATACATGAGTATTCTCAAGAAACTTGCATTTTAGGCCTGTTTCCAGTCTATGTGGAGCAGTGTGTTTTCAGATATGACACTCAAGTGATCTGATAAGGCTGAATAATTTGTCCGTTTTACAGCTATTGTTATTGGACCAGCTGTTAGGAAGGACCGCACTTTACGATGTATACCCCTTTCTGTGAAACTGTAAGGTGACAAATACTGCTGCAATTCTAGTCATAAGGGCCAGTATGTTGGTGTGTTAATTTTTCTGTCACATAACTTCATTTTAAGAGTTGGCTTTTAAGGTCAGGATTAGGGAAGTTAATACACATATGGAAAGAAATCTCATCGTGAATTTTGATAATAAATAAGTTTTAAGTAACAGCACAAAATAATTGGGATGAGTAAGATTTTATTATTAACCCTTATTACAGTGGTCCTGCAGACCGGCAATGTTTGGGACTCTGTTCTGCCTGAACACACGAAGCTGAAAATCTTTCTTTTTTTGAATTTTAGATCAACTCATCATCACCAGACCTGAAGAGCTGAATTATATGCTTTAAAAGATTGTTCACAGAATCATGCCATGGCTGAGGTTGGCAGGGACCTCTGAGTCCATCTTGTCCAACTCCTGCCCAAGCAGGGACACCCAGATCAGGGTGTCTAGGCCCATGTCCAGAAGGCTCTTGGAGATCTCCAAGGAGGAGACTCCACAACCTCTCTGGGCAACTTCCTAACTGAAGTTCATTAGAGTCAATAGAATGACTCCTATGTAAATTCAGTTGATTTTTGGTTTAAGTTTATGATGACACTGTAGCTTTGATATTTGTGCTCTGGGTTGAAAGCTGCACACATTTTTATTGCATTGCATTTCTTCTCCCAGCCTCTTCCACGTTGTTCTTCCTTGTCTTTTGGAACTTCTGGAACAGCTTGCAGATCATGGGACTTGCAGATGCATAAATCATGATTTAAGAACTACCAAATCCTAATCTTTGTGCCTTCTGCTTCTCTAGTTGATCTTGTCTAGATGGCGGTCCTTCCATTCAGAGTCATGTTCACAGATGTGGGCACCAATGGCATTGTGAGATGATGATGACACTTGATTATCAGCTTTCTGAGAAGAGCTGATGCTGTAAAGTGAAGAAGGCAGACATAAAAATGGACCTGGCAATTCTGCCTGTGACTAGAAAGATCATTGCTAGTTAAACTAGAAAAAAATGGCAAGTAATTTATTTTTCACATGGCAATCTGTGATTATGCCATTCCTTCCTTTGCACTGTTGCCTAACCATAGCTGGATTTCTGAGAGAGGAGCAAATGGAGTATAGAGTACTTCACATGTGGGAATGCGTGGCATACGTTTCAACTTTGCATCCATGTCTGTAAGTACCACTCTTGCAGATTCAAGGTTAGTAGTTGTCAGTTACTCACAGACACGATCATATCTTTTATCGCTATTCACATCATCTTGAAATGTGAAGCCTGGGGGGAATGTGTTTTGTAACAACAAACATCCTTCCAGCTCCAGGTGCAGAGGAGTGTGTCCAGGAATGCTCAAGGCTAAGTGGTTTTGAAACTGCAGTTGTATTGCCTTAGAAAGAAAGAACTGACCTTTATTTAAGGGAGTCATTGGCAAGGAGTTATCTTTGGTTCCTACTCTGCTAAAAGACACGGTGTAACTCTGGGCAAGTCACCAAGAACCTGTCTCCTGAGTAGAATATGAGAGAAGTCACTGAGTGGCTTCCCTTTTCTGCCACTTCACTCAGTGTTAGATATGAACAGTAATTCAAAAATTTGAAAGTCTAGAACAGTTATGGTCAGCACTACTCACAGCTTTTTCCTCTGCTTTTGTGTAATTTCAGTTTATCAAAATTGCTACAGGTACATAAAAGAATCAGCCTGAAAGAAATCACGCATTCACAACACCCACCTATGTCAGAGCTGCTGCACTGATTTACTCCTGCTGAGTTAATGGCTTGCTTCTTTGTAAGTAAAATTGCACGTTGCCTTTATTCTAGAAGTTATTGCTGTGGAATGACCTGTGATGCAAGAGTGAGTTGGATTTTCTTTCTTTCTTTTTTTTTCCTTCCTCACTTTAAGGAGACCAATAGAAATAATTATTTCTATAACCTACTTTGGTTTTCTGAAACAAAACCTAAATATGTGTTGTTTCTGTCTGAAAGTATTTCTTTATTCTTCTCTTAAAGTGATTACGTTGTGGAATACAGACAATAGTATGAAGTGTGTGTTTACTTCTGCCCTCGAGTGTTGTTCTGACTTTGCAGGTCTCGAGGGATCTTATTTTACATAATTTCTGTATCCTATTGCTCTGAGGACTAAAAATTTTAAACAGCATGAACATCTGATTACAAATAGAGAGCTGGAATTCTACCAGCTGTGGTGGAAATAATACAGCTATTTGAAAATTATATGTTAAAATGAGTAATGTTTATCGAAAGTAGGAGTATTTGTTAGTTTTTGTGAGCAATGCCTATCATTGACTTGGGGAAAAAAAAAGACAAAAACACCACACCTAACTGGATAAGATTAAATTCAGTTACTCTAATAGTCTCTTTTGTAATGTAACCTCGGTTACATTATGGCTATGGAAGTGGCAGAGCTAGAATTTGGCAAATTGGAGGGTGTGAAGACATCTGTACAGGAAAGTGAAATGTAAGAGGGTCAAGGGAGCAGGGAACTACCTGAAGTGGCTCTTACACTAATATTAATTCTCTTACAATCTTAATTCTTTCAGAAAGAGTTTTGCTGCTGGGGATTTTCTGTTTTCGTAGTCGCCTCACGTGTCCAATGCAGTGTGTGCTTTGAGGGAGCAGAAATGCCCAGTAAGGAAGAAACAGGTTGAATGGGAATGGATGAAAACGATCACCTAAAATCCAACTGATGATCATTCATAAAAATTATAATTAGGAGGATGATCATCTCTTGTTTACAGATCTAGTTGAAACTGACTCATAACAGAGAAATTAATTTCCATACTTCTTTGAGATGTATTGCTTAAAACCAAAGTAACTCATCGTAGTTCTGAAATACCTTGTTTTTGGAATGAATCACCACAAGCCTAGTGTTATTAGAAAACTTAAATGCATAAGGTTTACATTTTATTTGGGTTTGGGAAGAGCCTGTACTTAACCAGATCTATAAATTACAATACAATAATTTGTATTTATAAATCTCATCCCCGTAGAAAGCTTATTATAACAGGAGAAATGCATATAGTGTACCAGTACCAACCTTCTTCCATTTCTGGCAAAAACATATTTGACAATGCTTTACATTTTTTAGGTTACATATGGTAAATTTATTAAGATGAAGGACCTTTTTTCATTGTAGAAGGTGGCTCTGATGACACGTGTTATAAAAAAAGTGGAATATCGTAGAAAGTAACACACCAAAATTCAACTTAGAAAAGAGCTTTAGTGAGAAAGTAATATCAACTAAGTGAAGGAATGCATGTAGTCTGCTTTCTGAATTATAGCATCATATGGAATCCCGCGCCTTCATCAGAAATTCTTCTTTGACCTTGACTGAAAAGCAGTAAATGAAAATGAGTAGAGTACCTATCTGCCAGTAATGATTTCATGCACTTACATGGAATGCTGATGAGCTGATGGCCTGAATCCTATGGCAGACGTGGCAGGTCAGAGCAAACCCAGTAACCTATTTTCTGAGCTTTATTGTCCATTTTTCAGACTGATAGTAGCTCTTAGAACATGGAAAGGAAATTGCTGTTTTTCTGATAATCGCTTTTTGGTACATTTCATCAGTACTTACTTCAGACTCTATTTTGCAGTCCATCATTTGTCTACTTTCAGCATGTTCTCAGGATTTCTTAAATTAAGGAGCCCACCATTTTATATGAGTCTGCCTGCTTCATCATCAGATGTTACATTTTTCCCCATTAAAGTCCTTTGAAAATCTTGATTTCTAGCCAAATATGTGACAGTAAAATCAGAGTGATGCTTCAATCCCATTTCAGGAAAGTCAGTTAATTAGACTCCCTTAGGGCTCCAAGGAAAAGCCTCTTATCTTTTGTCAGTTTAATTTCTACTACATCCGTTTGTGTTGGTGCTTTGTGAAAGAAAACTTCTATTCCAATGCTCGCTTAATTTACTTTTTTCTTCATTTTTGGTAGTTCATTAGATTCTTAAGAATTTATTTTAATATTTGTAACAGGTCAGTGGCCTGATGTGGATCTGGAAGCAAGATTTTAAAAATCTTACAACGTTGCATATTTCCCCTTCTCTCACATTCGTGACACTTGCTATGTAGGGGGCATATCTGGGGCAAATATGTCCTGTCAAAATGTTATTTAAAAGAAATTGAAATTAATATGAAACCAAGGGTATAAAGCCTCTTCTCACTTCTCCCTTCAACCTTCTTTCAGTCTGCTTTAACAGCAGAACAGGTTGCAAAGAAAATTTGGAAGAAGAGAGATAAGAAAGAACTGGGTTGTGAAGAAAAGGTATGTGCATGGAATAGTAAATAGCTTGTTTATAATTACTTTTCTTGGTTCATACTTGCTGTCATTGTTACCTTGAAAACACAGAGAAGCTAAAATGACAAATCTCCATATTTTTAAGATCGTATGCGAAAGGTTAATTTTGTGTTGTCCTGTTCAGCTATGAATTCTGGCTCTGCTCCCACTGATATCTGTGGTGGTTTTATTCTTTAATAACAGGAAGTGGTTCAGGATCCCAATGAGGCAGTCTGAGAGGGTCAAATGTATGATTCTCTGTGCTCCATGTGCCAGTAACAGTCTGGAATGGTCTTGGTATTGATAAGAATCTCTAAAACTCACAAACACACGATGATTGTGAAGCAGTATCATGAAAACAAGTGAAAAAGAAGGATTAAAACTGACACACAGAAAAATTCAGGCTTGTGTCTTCTGTGTCCTTGTTCTGTTACTCCTTGCAGAGTCCCCAGGTACTGTCATTCTGTAGCCCAGTTCCATGTCCAGTTGAAAGATAAACCAGACCAACAGCTGGACAGAGCTGAGCTCATTTCAGAGATGACTATGACAGAAAGTTTGTGCAAGAATCCAAAATAATGGGCATTAGAAGAGAAGGAAGAAGTTCATGTGTGTTAGCAACTACTGTCATCTACAATGATATGAAATTCAGCTTTCAAAAAAGCCATTTCTCTTTCTGGTATTCATGCAGCTGTTTCCAGTTTAAGTGAAATGATCATTTGCTGAAAATTGATACTGGTAAATTGAGTGTAATAGTGGCTTAAAAAATGTGGAAGACGAGTTAATGAAGTTGAACTGTTTTGTCTCTTCTTTTCCAGTCTCTGTACTTAGCACAAAAACACTTATCTCTGGCTCTGCCTGAGCAAGGAAGTGTGTGGCACTGAATGATATAGTGATTTTACAAATGGATATACACCTAATATTTGTAGTTATTTATCAAGTACATGGTTAAACTCTATTATTAGCTGTTATGCCAATAACTTCTGTCTGTCTTTCTGCTATAATAAAAAGATATGCATAATGTACCTTTTAGATATGGTAGCAGATACATTTTTCCCTATCAAGAAAAGTAATTGCAGGATACAGATATATATATTTCTCTTTCAGTTTTGGGATGCACTCATGTATGAAAGTGAAATAAATGTCACAAATGGAAACAGGCTTAGAGGGTTTGCTGTAAAGTAGTGGTTTGTTTGTCAATCTTTAAATGGCTTATACCCAGTAACAGAAGGATCCAGGAGGCCTCAAAAGCAGTGTAGAAAACTGTGTGTCTAAAAAGTTGTGAACAAGACTTGAAAAAAATTTCAGCCAAGAGGAGAATAAACTAATAGATCTTGAAGTACTCAAATATATTGGCTAAAGAAGTAAGCAGAGTAAAGACTCTCCTTCTTTGCTTTCCATTCCTCAGCTCCCAAAGTATAGACTAAACTTGCTGTGTTGGATTTCACTGTAACAAAATTTGCAGTCCTCACACTGCAGTGCGTCGAAACAATTCCCAGCCCTCATTCTGCTTTGCTATTAATGGAGTTTCATGATATCTCAACTCTCTGTGGTCCCATCATATAAGATGGAACAAAGCCATTAACTCCTTCATATCTTTGTGAACGTGTGACTTTCCACCAGTGAAGAGCTCTGTATGTGTCTTTATGAATGTGAGAGCTCTCAGGAGTTCTCAAGGTCCATTGAACTCAGTAGCCCACAGTTGCCTTGAGCAGGCACAGTAAGTGGATAGGTAAATTTCCAGGTGTCAGTTTAAAAAAAAAAAAAAGGGAGCACAAAGCATAAATTCTCCAACACAAAATCAAAGAAAAATGGGCTGAAAAGGACCTCAGGAGATCCTCATCTAGTTCTGAATATTTCTGAAATGTAATGCTAACAACTATGCTATATGAATACAGCAGAACAGCAGTGTGTTGACCAATACCTTGACATAAAGAATAACTGATTCCATACAGGAGGGGACTTCTGCTCTGTTTTTTTCCTGTGCTTCCATGGCAACATTACTACAGCTATACTCTTTCTCTGACACTGAACAAAATATATTCATGCTCCTTGGCTCACTAAGAGCCTGCTCTGTGCAAGCTCTCACTGCACGAACTCCTGTTGCTCAGGCTCTCTGCTCTCCCTGTTTCCAGCTCAGTGTCTGGAGTAGCTTGCACTGCTTGCCCTTTACCTCTGCAGTATGTTCACTTCATTCACAGAGCTTAGCAGGGGTCTTGTTTTGTGACAAGGTGTTTCTGGAAGCAGTTGTAGGTAACAGTAGGAAGAGTTTCATGCTATAGATGTGGGAAATTCATTTCATTTTTCTCCCAGGTTAATACAATCCCAGCTAAGAGATTACTATTGCTACAGATTCGGAAATTCATCAGTGCCTTGTGGAAATTTTATCCCAAGGATCATAGGCAGAGAGAGCAAAACACCAAAATCCTGTTGAGTTCAGTATAATTGTTACAAGCCCTAGGGAGGTTGTGGAGTCACCATCCCTGGAGGTGTTCAAGAAGCATGTGGATGTGGCACTGAGAGACATTGGGTAGTGAGCATGGTATGATGAGTTGATGGTTGGACTTGATGACCTTTAGAGGTCTTTTCCAACTTTAATGATTCAGTGATTCTAAGCCAAACCTGGTGCTGCACTCCCCCCTGAATTGTGGGAGCTTCAGTGCAGTCTGCTTAGGGCTTCATGCGGGTGCATGATGTCCTCTCTTGTGACTTGTCTGGTACCCTTAGCCCTTATCTTTTGAGGTGGCCATAGGGCAGAGTCCCTGCTTAACATGAGTCACCAAGACACTGGTGACTTCCATGTTTTTTCTATGGCCTTTCCTAAAGAAGTAACAATACTCAAATTAAAAGACCAATAAAGAGGAAACTGGAGATGTTTGCAGGAACTATTGAGTGGTCTCTGTTCATCTTCTGCTCCCAATTCCTGAATCAATTTGAGTATCCGTGAGGCATTTTTAACTCATAAGTACAGCAAAACTCTTTCCTCTCACTCCGTGCACTTTGATCCTGCTCACTAATCAAATATGCTTTAGAATATGTTTATAGATCATGTTCTTAAGGAGGATGTCCTTAAAACCTCTTAGAAAACAGTATTCCAAAATAATCTTTTTAGGTTGATTGTATGACATGTATTTTTGCATACAGTTAGTTCTTACCTTTATCTTTCTTTCAAAATTATCCAATGAAGCTAATGCATGAAAAAGCAAAAAGCATTTCTGCTGATGTACCAACATCCTACTTCACGTGTCAGTGTATGCGTGTGTTTTTGCTTTTTTTTAAAATGAAAATTCCTCATAGGATGCCAGTAGCGCATTTGAGAGTCAAGAGGGATCTGGTACTTAACTGCTTGAATTCTTTGCTTGAAGAGGAGCATCAGCAGTACTTATATGTCCTTGTATAGGTCAACTATTACAATTTCTGTTTGTGCTGCTGAGAATTTGTTGTTGTAAACACTGCAAAATAATGATGTGAGTATACAGTAGGCTTTGAATCAAGCTGTTTGAGAACTCTGAAATCTGGAGTATTAGCATGATTCATCTGTTTTAAAGCAGGCTATTATGGGTTTTTCTACAATTCACAACTGTTTCCTGATTGGAAAATGTTTTGTTGGAATATTACTGTATATATCTGACTCTACTCTGCCTTTTATGGCATCTGCTATGGCCATCTGATAAAGCATTAAAATATACTATATATGCTATCGTTTGTACTATACTCTATGAATTCTTACATGGCTTTTTAGCCTCAGGGACAAGATTTTTTGATGCCTTGACTGAGCCTTTTAATGTGAGGATTAAGCTTTTAGAACTGAAACATGGCAAGCAGAAAAGAGCAATTCATGTTTAGAGCAATTATAACGTTTATTTTCTAGTCTCCAGAGGCAACATGATTTTGGCATATTAAATCAGAGTATTTCATAATTAGGTTACCAGATTAGAGCAGAGGCTTTATTTTTTTTTCACAGCAAGTGAAAACTTTCATCATGGATTAATGGAATTTAGTCAGGGTCTTGATCTAATGATGGGAAATTGGGCCTTTTATTATTTTACTACGAAACTTTTTTTCTGTGGCATGAACACGACATCAGTTTAGTTGAAAAGTATCTTCATGGTGTGGGTTGAACTTGTGGAATAGAAAAGGAATTGTTGTATTTGTATATTGTATCTGCTTTTATTATCCTGTGCTTGAATATAGAGAAGTTTTCCTTATTTACCCAAAATTAGTTCATTTCATATACTACTTTATTATTTGTGAAGATAATGTTCATGTTTTTTGAAGTCTTTTTGTGGATCAGAAGTCAAAGATATGATCTTTGATATGAAGAGTCTCAGGGAACGTGAGGGTTTATGTTAACAGAGAAGCTGCGTTACTTTAACTTAAATCATCGACAGCATCAAACATCCAGGTGCAAGATAATCTGATAAGGCAAAATGAAACTGATGTGTGATAACGGTTATCATCTATCCAGGTTTACAGTTTTTCTTTCCTTATCCAGAAGCTTTTTGAAGCTGTGTTTTAAGACTGTGTGCATACTACAGGTTCTTTTAGCCATTAACACAGAGCAGCCCATTCAGAGTCTACTTGCCTTACACAGGGCAGTTGTTAAACTGTACTCTTTTGTTGCAATGGTATAACTGTATTTGTAGATAAAGCTGTAGGAGGCAGAGGTGAGCACAGAGCAGGTTAGAGTATGAATGGTTAAGAGACCTGTTCTCTATGAAGCACAGGCTTCTGCCTGAGTACTTGCTGACCCCACAGCGAATACAAAGTTGCTTGTCTTTCTAAGGACTGCCTTATTTAAAGACTGCATTAAGTCAGTACAATACACTACTCTGATACAGATTTCTACCACCTAAATTCAGTATATATATATTTTTATTAATATCAGTAATAAATTGTGATCCTTTGTGATTCAATGTAAAAGGTGTTATATTCTGCCCTTTTTTTTTTTTGCACTCGGGAAATGTGCTCCCATATAATTTTTTCATCTGTCCTCATCTATTTTGACTGCATTAAGTCATTGAGATATCTCTTCCTCCTGCTTGATAGTGGACTAAAGCCCTTTACAAGAGTATCTTTTTATTATATATTATGATTTTTTTTTTTTGTAACAGTAGGCTGTGATGACAAATTTGGAGTGGTAACATGCATCCAGTTATGAAAATGGTCCTACTCGGATGCATATATCTTCAATAACAATAACTAGGGAAAAGAAACACTGCTGATTTGCAGATCATGAGAAATAATGTAGGGAAATAGTATAGCAATGAGGCTTGAGCAGTTATAGATCTGTGTCATTACTTTCAGATCTCCTTACACTTAGTCCTCCCACAAGGCAGTAGAACATAAAGAAAAACTTAAATGTTAAGTGTTGTGATGGATATTCACAAATGTTAGCTTTAGCACAGGGAGAATGGTCTCTTTAGGTTCTTTCTCCTGTTAAGAGAGTCAGATTCTTCTTAATCAATTGCTTAACTCCAAGTGCTTATGCTTGAATTGCTCACATTCTGCTCAGGCTTACTTATAATGGTAATCAATGTGTATATTTATAATAAAATGTATAGAACCTAGCCCACGGTCTGGTGACATTTTTTCATCCAATATCCAAAGAATCCTGTTGCCCTGTCAGACAGCACTGTCTTGCTGCCTTTTATCAGCTTGTAGAGTCTGTTTGTTTCCCTGGTGGAAGTTTCTACCTGAGTGTCAGCTGTAGACACCCAACATTAGACTCACTTTTCTCAGCTATGTTTGCTGTATCAGTGCTCCACAGACCGTATGCTGAAAACCTCTGCCATAACTGGAAACAAGGCAGGATAACCTGCCTACGCTGTTCTGAGTCTCTCTGAATGTTTCCACAGCTATTCCCCTTCCGCATGCATATGAGAGGCGTCCAGGAGCACAGCAGTGTGTACACTTCTGTGTCCTGTGCCAAGACTGCATAGCATTGAAAGTCAGGACAACTTTCCCTGCCTCAAGTTATTTGTAACTTTCTCATTTGCTTCTTTGCTTTCTCTTCCATTTCATTGATGAAAAAGGAGCCTTTGATTTGCTTGTGATCATTTGTATTTTAGAGAGCTTTAAGGAATTGGATCAGGGAATCTTCTTCCATTTCGTTATGGCATTGAACTGTGAAGGTCTGGGCAGCAGCCAGCCATTGTCACATGAAAAATAAATTTTAAAAAGGCAGTAGGATACATGCTATTCCCTTCCATTAGGGAAAAACTATGGGGTGGAGCAAGGATTCAGCAGGTGTGCTGAGCACTGCCAGAGAAGACTGTGATGCTGCTTTTTGTTTCTGAAATGAAGATGCTGCCAAGGCTGATGTGTTGAGTCTTCTTAACAATGATTTTGTAGCAGTTTGATTATAATGGTTGACAAATACCAAATGAAATATATTGTTGTATTATTTTGCTGTAGCGTAGAGTTCTGAGGAAGTATGCAAGACAACATTTGTATGTAATGTCTTTTTTTTTTTTTTAGATCAGCTGGTGTAGTTGGAAAATTTGAGAAACTTTTGGCCACAATATTCCTTCTAAAGATCTCAGTGTAACAGATAACTTTTGTTCAGGGATTAAGTCTTTACTGCCCTACAGGCAAAAGAGTATAGTGCCACAGTATTTGTCCTTCGTCTTAAAGTTTTGCAGTGGGCTGATGAATCCAACAGATACTTTGTCTGCTCATTTGCTTATTTTCTGAGAAGATTTATTAAGCATTATCCATGAGATATAAGGAACTGAAGTGACCTCCACTCTCAACAATAAAAGATTTTATCTTTACCTGTCTTTGCTTTCTAAGAATAAGACAAAATCTATATATAATGACCAAGTGACCTAGCGTGACTCTCAATCTGCTTAGGATGCAGAGGTCAAGGAACATCAAATAAAATGCCAATGAAAAAGCAAAAAATAACTGTAACTGGAAAAGCACTAATTGTATTTGACATTCATAATTTTTCATCCTCAGGGTTTTATGTCTTATTACAGTAATACCTGAACTGAGGTATAACTATTTGCCTTAAATGGCAAAGATAATTTCTGAAGTACTTGTACTTTTGCTTGGAATTGCAACAGAATATTTTTCATGTGCTTCCATAAGTTTTGCAAATGGTTATTTTTGGGGAGAACAATGTTTTTCCAAGTTTCTACTTAATGATTTTTAAATGTCAAAGCATTTCATCTGTAGTGATTAACCATAGAGATGGAGTGTCAGATAGTGGTCTGTGCTACTGTTTGCTTGAGTAAGTATACTGGAGTAGAATGTGAACATGTAATGTCTTTGATTATGGAAGCTTCTACAGGATTTACAAGTTAAAAGCCAAGAGCTTTGGAAAGGAAAACAACTCTGTTGATGAAAGAGAAGCAAGGAAACATTCTACAAGCAGCCTAGGAACTTAAATTGTGCTGTAGAATGCATACAATCCTCCGTTGCTTATTCAGCATCTTAAAAATGAAGAAAGGAAGAGTCTTTCTATTATATTAGATCTAATAGACCTACCGCCATTTACAAAGCCCTTTGAAAAAGGGCAAGGGATATGTATCTATTGCAATGTACCTACTGTCCATAATTAACCTACTACATGACTGTCCGGAGAACAAACTCTTCAAGCTTGGATATAAGCCTCCAAATAGAGTGTATCTAGAACACAAAATGTTAAGTCATAAAATGTTTTATACACAAAATAGTGGCTGATGTTGCATTGGTACATTGCCTCTTCTGCTTTGGCTTCACAAAACAAGTAACTGAGACTTGGGTCACGTCCTTTTCACAGGTGAAAAGGTAGCAGCTACTGGTGACTGATTCAAATGAAAATTTGATGCTAAAAATGTTTTATTATACACAGTGATGGAATATGAGTGAAGTGGTATATAAAAACTGCCACTATGGCAAGTTCTTACAGAACTCAGAGCTACACTTTACACCTTCAGTACAAGACAGATATTGAAAATAAAGAAAAATATGTTCTTAAGCAGATATAATGTGAATAAAGTGCTTATGAAAACAGCACAGTAAGCTATCACCTAATGTACACAAAACATTATGAAAAGATTCTGCTATTAGCTAAGGAGAACAGAGAACTGTTCTAAACCCAAACGCTTATGCTATCTTTCTGAGTTTCGTTCTTCTTACCTTTTTGAATGACATTAGTCTAAAGGATAGTCAAACCTCTTGCTTTTGTAAGTTGTGAGCCATCTGGTGAAATAATGCAGTCTGTAACCTGGAGCATGGGTTCAGTTTGAGGCAGACAATTATTTTGGGTGGCATGGAAATACAGAAAGACCCATCCCCCTCTTGAATGGATTTCTCTATTGAAAAGCAATGAGAGGAGGTTCAGGTTGGATATTAGGAAAGAACTGTTCTCTGAAAGAGTGGTCAGGCACTACAAGGGGCTGCCCAAGGGAGGTGGTGGAAGTGCTGTCCCTGGAGGTGTTCAAGAAACATTTAGATGTTGCACTGAGGGATGTGCTTTAGTGGGGAAATATTGGTAGTAGATGGATGGTTTAATGAGATGATCTTGGAGGTCTTTTCCAACTTTGGTGATTCTAGGAGACTAGGGTTTTAACAATATGCATTTGTGAATACTGAGTTTTCTGTAGATACATATATACACAACTTGTGGCAAGCAGGCAGCACTAGTAACAGTATTTCATTTTAATGTAGACAAATACCATCACACACATTAAAGCATACACACGGTATTTTTGACAGGAGCAGTTTGTTAGTAAAACTCCCAGCACAGTGAGGCCTTAGCACAGATGAAGGTCCAAAGTTCTGTTCAGTACTATGGTTCCACCACATAATACACATAAGAGTTCTTTCATTCTTAAAAACAAGACTCTTGAGTGGGTTTTCCCACAAGGGCTCAACCACTCCCTCTTTGCTGCTGCCATTTGAAAATAAGGAACATGTTTTATTCGTTAGCTTCAGCTTCCTGCAGTAAAGTCCTCAAAGAAAACCTCACCAATTATAGAATCACAGAACCTCAGAATCATGGAATTATCTAAATTGGCAAAGATCCATAAGATTATCAATTCCAGCTATCACCTAACACTACCAAATTCACTACTAAAGCACGTCCCTTAGTGCCACATACACACATCTCCTAAATGCCTGCTGAGATGGTGAACTTCCCACCTCCCTGGGCAGTCTGTTCCAATGCTTAACCACTCTTTCCATGAAGAAATTCTTCCTGATATCAAGTCTAAGCCTCCCCTGGCACAATCAAAGGCCATTTCCTTGCATCCCATTGCTTCTTGTCTGAGAAGAGACCAACACTCACCTCGCAGCAGCCTGGTAATTGCAGAGAGCTATGAGGTCTCCTCTGAGCCTCCTCTTCTCTAGATTAAACAAACATAGTTCCCTCGGTTGCTTCTTGTAACTCTTGTTTTCTAGCCCCTTCACTAGCTTTGTTGCTCTTCTCTGCACACACTCGATGTCTTTCCTGTAGTGAGTGACCAAAAACTGAACACAGGATTGGAGGTGTGGTCTGACCAGTGCAGAGCACAGAGGGATGGTCACTTCCCACTGCTGGCCACGCTATTTCTGGTGCAAATCAGGATGCCACTGGCCATCTGGGCACACTGCTGGCTCACGTTCAGCCAGCTGTTGACCAGCACTCCCAGGCCCTTTTCTGCCAGGCAGCTTTCCAGCCACTCTGCCCCTAGTCTATACTGCTTCATGAGGCTGTTATGACTCTAGTGCAGCACCTGGCATTTAGCCTTCTTGAATGCTATACAACTGGATATGGTCTGTTGATCCAGTTTATCCCAATTCTTTTGCAGTGCCTTCCTGTCCTCAGGCAGATCAGTAGTCCCATTCTCTTGATTTTGCTCAAGTTTTGGGACTTTCTCACATGTGGATATCAGTGCACAGTAGATGGAGTTGTGAACTTAATGGGGGCCAAGCACTGCACCATCTCTCTGCTTAAAGGTTTACAGAGCACTATATCATGTAAGTTACCTTAGAAAACACAGACAGCTACTTCTAGCGTACAGTAGACAACAAGCTGCAAATTCACACGCTTCCTTACCTGTATTTTAACTTTCTTGTGCGAACAAGGCAAAAAATAAGTGCTTGCTGAAGGAACTGGGGACTTAGTAAAAATTAAGCATGCAGGAATGAGTGGGAAAATCAGTTTTTCTGATGTTTTCCAATCTCTAACTGTAGGATGCTACAAGTAAAACCAGCTCTCTGATAAGATTAGCCACATCCACTCTGTAGGGACGCTCTTCTCATAGGTGCAAGTTCTGAAAATCTGAATGCAGCCTAGAGCATCCAGTGGCCATTAGAGAAATATGTTCTGTTACTCACTGGGTTTTTATGCTGGAGCTATGTGTTGGAAATCCCCCTTTGGGGAAATTCTGAGGCTGGGCATAGTCTCAGAACTTAATAAAAGTGTTTGTCTTAACTTGCTTTAATCTTCAGAGAAAGCTGAGGGAAATTCCAAATGACTGAAAAGATACAGAATAGCCAAAGTCTTTGGACTCTAAATCTGCTAGAGCCTTAGCTAATTTTATGTGTCTCAGTGTAAACATTTACACATCCCCTAGGGTATAGGGACTAACCTAGCAAGTCTGAGATATGTTCCTTCAAGTCGATGATCTGGAAGCATATCATGAAGTCTTTTTTGTAGTTTGTGTGACCTACTGTATTGTTGTAGATTAAAGACTGATGGCCTGTCTCTACACAGTTGTAGGTGTTACATTTTCTTTTTCTGATGTCTGCTGTTTTTCACACAATGAACTTTAATTAAAAAAAAATTCTGAGAAACTTGATAAGGTTTTGGAACATAGATCTGAAACTTGGAATATTTTAACGGTGCTTTGTTTGTTTGCTATTTGTTCTGATCTTGCTGTTGGGATTCATGTTTGGCTGACCTCCTGCTTTTGCGTGAGACCCCAGGTTGTCTGTGACACACCTGAAGATGGTTCAGCTCACAGTTTATTAAACTCATCACAACTGGATTTGTGTACTGGGAACTACAAGGCAATCACCGTGACATCACCAAGATTCTAAGTGTTCTCTTCCTTTAGCCTACTGCCATTGCTAACGTTACTGCTCCATTTCTCTACCTGGTAAAATACATATGACTGTATCTGTTCTACCCTGAATTTTAATCCAATCCCTGAGAGAGAACGTAGTGAACCAAAATAGAAAATAATATACAAATTAGAATTTGAAGAGTACAGAGGCTGTGAATATAGATTTGAAGAAATTAACTAACTTGCTACATATCTGGATGAAGAGCAAGTGGCTGGATGTGCTTAACTTGTGTCTATGCGAGTCTTTCTGCAGGTTGGTGTTTAAGCTGTACTTGTGTGAATCGAGACCGCCATCCCATGGTTGCTCTCAGATTTGTTCTCAGAGAGATAATGACTGTTAGCCCTCTCCCATCTCTCTTTGCAGCGTGGTTGTACTGAAACAAAAGACTACATCCTACACATTTTCAATGCTGTGTTTCGACATGCTGTGTATTGAGTTAAATCTCTTTGCAACCCCCAGAAAACCTCAACTTCACTTGCCTATGGCATGTAGCTTTCATAGCTCTGAAAAGTTATCAAAGGGCAGGAGAGCACAGGAAAAGAAATAAAAAAAGATGTTGCAGCCAGACTACAACGAACCTGTAGTAGAGTTATATTAGTATCACAAAAGAAACATTTTGGATGCTGCTACATTTTAGTTTGCCAAGCTAAATGCTATAGCAGAGCTATGGCCAAATTAATTCCTGAAAGTAATCTTTATTTGGTAAAGAGACAAACAATGATGTTACAGTAATTTTGTATTGCAGTACTTCACTATGCTGTAGTTATCTCACAGGGGACGGTTGAATACCTAATGTTGTTGAGGGAGCCATGATAGCTTTTACATTTTTACAGATGCTTCCTAAAATAAGCCAACATCAACTACTTGTTTCCCACGCACTCTGGCTTTAGAGGACTCTTAATACAAGATAACAATTCCTGTTTTCAGTAGGAATCCTCAAAGTAAATCCTGGCAATGGGAGGGAAATAGCTTTCTGTTTCTGAAAGGGAAATAGCTGTTTGTTTGAGACTACTTACTGGTATGTGCCCCGCTTGAAATGTTGAGTGCTGCTGCCAAGTTTTACTGGGCATTTGTGTAATTATCTAATATGAATTTCTGCTGAATGTGTACATTTTCTTGACTACATTGTGCCTGACGTATCCATATGTGAAACTTAAGAGGGCTGGTCTGCACAGGAGCAATCCATAAATGTAAGGAAATTGGCTGAACACAAAGTCAATACACCTAAATTACTCTATCTTAAACTCTTCAGTGGATAATTTCTTTCTGGAGTAGAGTGATTTCATTTTATTGCATAGTAAGCCAAAAGGTAAAATTACTTCACAACTGAATGAGAACATCCATGCTGTGTAACTGACTCTAATTGAGGGTGTTTGCAAACATCTTCTTGTGATTCTGGTTAAACTGAGCAAAGAAATCTGTTTCCCAAAACAAACTGTCATCATTCAGAAGACAAAGACTGCTGCCTTTACCTGTACAGATGTTTAACTAAGAATTCTGACCTGTTTCAGTACAAATTTAGGCAAATCACATTAATACTTTTTAATAACTATGTCACATAATTTGCATAGAAGCTTTGAAGAAGTGCTCCACTGGCTGAATTGGTAGAATAACGTGCATTAGATGATGTAGTGACAATCAGCTGACAAAGCAGGAGATACAAGTTTGTGCTGCTGTGAATGAAGGTGATTCTCTTCGTTCTTCATTGTTCTTTTGTTTTCACTAGCACAGCTTGGTCTGAACCAGAATTAACAGCATCCTCTCCTTATCGTTTACCAAAATTCCTTGAAACACATCTTGTTCATTTAGCTTTGGATTATCTCAAAAAAAAAAGCACTATTGCAAATGTGATTAACTGTGCTCATAGAATGGAATATGATGATGTTCTTCAATGCCGCGTATGTAGAAGAATTAGAAGTGCATTGAGTGCAGTTAATTCCATTGATTATTAACGAAGCAAATGATACAGTTATATTTATTGATGCCTGCACACTCTTCACCTAGTTCATGACCATAGCCTTGCTTAAGAATGGTGATATTTCTAACACCTACATCCATCCAGTGACCAGGAGCCATTGTGCTTTAGAAGAACAGGTCAAAAATAGGTTCTTACCTCTGACATCCTGTACATGTATAAAAAGAAGCAGGTACAGGCAGACCAGGACAATAATTACATTTCTTAATAGTCAAATTATAGCCAAATATGGAATTTGTGAATGTACAAAACTGCTTTATTGACATACCTTGTAAAAAGGTGAAAACAGTAAGTATAATTTCCTCACTGAAAAAGACTGAACCAATGAATTATTCTATTATTAGTGTACATAATTTTTGCATGAATAAAACAGATATTTGATTTCCTATACTTGAAATCGCCTTTTTAAATATTAATATTGCAATATAGCCAGTAGGTGGCGATAGCTATTTAATTTAGTAAACTACAGCAGCCACCCAACTCATGTTCTGGTACTCACCTTATCTTTGAGCCTTACCAAAAAAAAAAACCACTCTTGAAGAGTCTTACTGAGTGTATTCTCAACTTTATAGTTGAAGAATTTGCTGTGCAGGAAAATGCCACAACATTTGTCAGAGCAGTGTCAGAGTCATGTCAATTTAAGCGCCAGTTTCCTGTTTTTCTATATATTGAATGTATTAACATTGTGAATTTCTGATCAATTTTCCTTACATTACAGATGTATTTATGATGTGTTCTTTAGCAACTGGGAATAAATATTCCTAAGGCCTTTCTTTCTATGGCATGTATATATGCCGTTTTACTTACACTGTGGGAGCCACTTGAAAGCTGTAGATTGGATGCAGATGCCCATTGGGAGTATAGGTGCAATATCATATAAGATAGAAAGTTAGATTTATTTTCCATGGATGATACAGAATGTTATCACTGGTAGGATGTGAAGAAGGAAGTGCTTGTATATAGTTCTTAAAAGTGTTTAGAGTACAATAGCAGTGATACTTAGGAAGCTGTTCAAGACAAAGCCATGGGATGTTTTCTCAGATTAGTGAGATGTTACTCTTATAAAACATTACGCAATACTATTTTGAATAACTGGATGTTAAACGAATACATTAAAAATCTGGTCCTTGGCTTGTCAGTAGACTGGTTTTGTTTTCTGCAAATAGACATCAGGTGGCTCTGTTGCTTGAACCAAATGTTCAGCTTTATCTTCAGCCAGAAATTTAATATGAAATGAGAATGAAAGAGAATGTCCATGAAAGAAGAGGATAAACAAGAGGCAGATGGTCCACGTGTGTAACTTGCACTGTCAAATAGTGGATTAAGATGCTCTTTTTGAATACTACTTCACAACCTTAGAGCAACTGAGAGAAGTTACATTTCCATTAGCTATAGAATGAGAAAATTTATTCTGGTCTTCTTAAGAACATCTCCCATTTCCTGAACTAGAAGAGGAGATGCTCATCTAAAAAGTGTCTGAACAACAGTGTAAGTAGAGGGAAGCACAAAAGTGCCATCTCCCTGCATGGTTCTATCAAACCCATTTACCAGACTGATCATAGACTGAGTCAGAGCTAGAAAGCAGATGAAATTCATAGGAAAACCATTTGAGCGGTCAATAATTTGGCACTTTGCAACAACGCATCAAAACTGCTTCTTCAGTCGCAATGTTGTAAGATGGCTCCCTTGACTGGTGTGCTATCATGAGTTGTGCTCTACATAACGAAGCAGCTCAGATGCAAGGACCTTTGCTATGGAAAGACAAGTCTGTCACAATTTATGGGATCAGAAGGGAAGCCATGAAGCAGACATGGTGATATGATTCTGTTACTGATTGCCCAGACAAGAAGAGAAGGTGAGCATAGCTTTCCTTAAACAATTGGAATAAGTCCTGTAGGCCCTGCTTCTCACGTGGAGTCTTGAACCACTCTGACATCTGCTGGATGGACATCACACCAGGGAACAGGTAGCTGATGAGATTTCTGGAGTACATGGGGGACAAGTCTGTGGTTCAGGTAGATTGGCTGACTAGAAGGGTCCCACTGACCTGACCTTCTGAATGTGTAGGAGTTGGTTACAGAATGGGAAAGCCTGACAGCAGACTTGGCTACAGAGACCACAAAAAGATGCTGAAGGAATTAAGAAAAGGGAATAGTAATCTGACAACTTAGGACTCCATGGGCTTTTTCAGGGAATTAGCAGGAAGAATCTCATGAGAGGTTGAAGGGCAAATATACCCAGGAGAACTGGCTAAACATCAAGGATATTCTATTTAAATCAGAAGAAAGGAAAAAAGAAAAAAAGGTAGCCTGAGCATAGAAAAGAAACGGATAGAAGCTAGAAGCAGGGTCAAGCCGCCCATAAGATTAATGGAAGTACCACCTGGGTATATAGTGGGAAACCTTAAACAGGATAGGCAGTCTTGTACCAAAGGATACAAAAAAGTTCAGTGTCTACATTGCTTTGGTTTTTACTACAAGGTCTCTGTTCAAATTTATCATGATCCTTTGTCTAGTAGCAAAGCTTGAGAGAAAGAGGTATTACAAATGGTAAAGGACAATCAAGTTAGAAACTACTTAAGCAAACTGGAGGTACTGAAGTTGATAGGCCTGGATGGGATGAATGCATTTGAAGGTGCTGAGGAAGTTGGCAGATGTCATTACCAGGTACCTCTCTTTTATCATCAAAAGGTCATGGTGAACACAGTCGTTTGATGAGTTGACAAAGAGAAACATCATGCCCATATGGTAGGAGAAGGGATCTGGAAATCGAAGGGTGGTGAGCCTTACCTCAACCTGTTAGAAGTTAGAGAGAAAATCCTGTGAACCTTTTCCAGTCACATAAAGAAAGATAAATGGAAAGTGTTAGTGTGGATTAATTGTGCCTAACAAGCCTGATTACCTTCCATGGTGAAATGACTGGCTCTACGGATAAGAGTGGTACCTGTAGATTACCTTGATTCTAGCTAGAGTTTTGTTCTAGTTTGTTAGAAACTCTTATAGACAAACAGGAGGTATGAACTGGGTGTTTAGACTATGATGGTAGTGAAAAACTGGCTGGATTGCTTGGTTTGAAGTGTAGAGGTCAGTACTAGAAGTTTAAATGGCAACCAGTTTAAGAAGCATCCTTCAAGGGTTGATGCTAGAGATACAGTTTTTTGACATCTTCCTCAACAATCTAGCTAATGGGATAGGATTTTGCTTTCATGAATGACACCAAACTGGAGTGAGCAGTTAATACCCTGTAAGGCTAGGCTGTCACTTGGAGGGACTTTGACAGCTAGAGAAACGGGGCTGGTAGACACATCATGAATATAAACAAAGTCCTGCACCCGTGATGGAGCGATGTCACACATCTATAGGGATAACAACTTTGCAGGAAGGCATGCTACAGACAAGTTGAACACAAGGCAGCTTTGTGATAAAGACCAACCATATATTAGGCTACACTAGCAGAAGTATATCTGTCAAGCTGAAGGTAGTGATCACTCACCTTTCATGTTTGAGACCACATTTGAAATACCCTTCCTAGCTGCAGGTTTCTTGTTACCAGCAAGATATTGATTGACAAAGCATGAGCATATGATATGCAAGAAAAATTGATAAGCTGATAAACTGATTGTTTTGCCTAGATAAGGGTAAAGGTCAGTGAGTCTAACAGCTATCTGAGGAGGCTCAGGAAACTCCATGCCAGGGGACTCTTTGAAACAACCTATCTAACCTGAAGTTAGCTCTACTTTGAGTAGGAGATGGCACATGATGACCTTCAGAGGTCCCTTTCAATACATTTTCTTGCATGATTATCTTAATATGAGGCCTGAATGCGATTACTGGCAAGCTACGTGTGTTTCATAGAAATCATTAAAATTTAAAAAAATAAATAATTCTCCTTCAAAGTCTCCAGGTAAAGAAGACAATGAACAGTCTGCATTTATTAATCATGCTTACCTATGGCCAAAGCAGAGAAGATTTCAAATATCTATCAGTGCCCTGAGCGTACTAATGGCCTGCCCCTGTCCACTGCTCAGGCTCCCTGACATGCCCAGGACCACATTGTCATCTCAGTGCCACTAGCCCCTGCCCCCAGCAAAGCAGCAGGACTGGGCCCCAACTCCCCACAACCCTTCCCTGCCTGACCATGGCCCCATGCACAGCCTGGCCTCAGCCTGTCCCAGAGCTGGGGCTGCCCTGGTGCCCCCGGTTGCCTGCTCCTAGCCGGGTGGTGGGGCAAGCCTGGCTGTCAGGAGTGGTTTCTTCACTTCATACAGGAATGTCTAGTAGAGGTGAGTGCCTCACAGCCACATTTCAGAAAAGTCATTAATTTCATGAAAAGGACATTTACTTGCTGTGTGTATGTCCCACATTCAATACTCTGATGAAGTTTGCAAAGGGCTGTGAAAGTTGCCATGAGCACCAAGTTTTTGTTGTTAGATATATGTATATGTATATATATATTACTTCTGCTGTTGGAGCTATTTGAGTTTATGTAAATAATTTAAATACATGTTGGAGCAAGAAGTTGAATATAGTTCTCCTGTGCCCTATCTGAAGGCTTTTAAACACTGAGCTGTAAAATCATTATAAAGGGGAAGAGTGAAATTAGTGCCTAAAGTTTCTTTTTCAGGACTATACACACTGATTATATCCCTTCTATATACCACTAGCACGAAGCTCATATGTATACCAAGACTGCGCTAAAAATTTATCTTTGATTGCCTTAATTTCTTTTCATTGAAAACTTTGGGCGTTTCTCAGAGAGAAAAACATCTCAAATATATTTACGAGCCGGGGATTTTCTTTCCCAGGCGGTTTGCCTTGCATAAAAGATGATCTCACTTGCTGAGCCATGCTGCCAGCATTCTTCCTTTTCATGAAAGGAAATTATGGTTCCTGTGAAAGTGTCACAAATGACACGGAGGGTTGGCAGCACAGAATCATTATTGCTTGTTGAGTAAACATTTTCAAGCAGAGAATAAATAAACCCTCATCATAACTGAGGATTTGGAGAGGGGTAATAGAGAACTGTATTAGGGCATTGTTACCATTTAAATGTGTCTGTTACCAAGCTATAGCAAAATTAACTACCGTGACTACCATTACACTGTCAGCAACGCTCCTCTTGTGCCCCCTCCCCAGGGCTGCTTGGCCCCCTAATTTTTCCCACAGAGCTGGGTGGTGTTTCCCACCTGGCCTTTGCCCCCAGCAGCAAAGAGAGGCAGCTCTGTCTGCTGACTGAGCTCCCCATAGCCCCTTCCAAACTGGTGGGGAATTTCTCTGCACAAAGGGTGGCTCAGAGCTGGCAGGTGTGGGGTGTGGGTGGCTAGGAATGGGGGCAATGTGATTATGTGTCAGGGAGGTGCAGGAGGGAAAGGCTTCTCTTCTGCTGTGTGCTATAGGCTTCACCATGTGCTGTCGACCTCAGCACAAAATCAGCTTACAAAGTAAAGACCCCTACATATCCCATTTTCAAAAGGTTTTATTGTGTTTTACTACTTTGATGGTATTGGATATATGTAAATTTTGAAAAAGAGTCACATGGTGACTCCTACAATTGAAGTGACTTTTCTTTTAGTCTTCTTTTATTTTCTGCCTTAATGAACACGTTATTTGGGAGTGTGCTAGTGACTGGTATCTCTGACAGTATGACAGTGAACTACGTGCCTGACCTTAAAGCAGCAGCTGCATTATGTTGGTACAAGTTCCTGCTATACTGTTAGTGGTTTGCATGCTTGAATTCACACTTTGCAAGGCTCCAAAGAAGTGACAGTTTACACAAGATTGCGGGGGATGAAAGATGACCTTTAAAAGTCTCACTGAAGCAGCACAGCATACTTTCTAACTAGAATGAACATTCCTATAGGCTGATGACCAGGAGGTGAGAGCACAGATTTTGTCTTGGGTGCCGGATAGCAGAAAGGTTTCAGTGCACAACCTTTTAATTTAGGAATTCATTTTCTAGGGGTCCTTAGGAATATAACATCATTCTTCTTAAGGCAGGTCTGAAACTGCAGCTGTTCATTCAGTTCTTTGCATTTTCAGAGGCCGAAAGTTTGCTTTTTGTAGCTTAGAAAACATCTTTGTAGGGTTTATATGGATAGCAGTTGACTGATGGTCATAGTTTTCTCCCTTGTCCCATTAATGTTCAAAGGCTTTAATTCTGAGATATTTTATTCCTTTTATTATTTTATCTTTATAAGGAAAAACAACAATAGAGAGCTCAAGGCTGTACATATCTTTCTAAATGCAATAGGACCAATTTTCTTAACTCTAGCTCTGCGACCGAGAGCACGGACAGGCTCTGGTCCAAACTTCTTATGGCCAGCTCCCTCTAAAGTATGTGCTCTGGATTCAGCTAGCTGGAGTGGTGTACACAGGAGCAGAGGAGGAGGCTGCCAGTTAAGCAGTGTGAAGTCCACTGCATGAACTTGCTCAGCCTGTTTGGTTGTTTTTGTGTTGCTTTTTTAATATTTATTTTATTTTTTACTTAGCAGTGTTAACAAACATAAGACAATATACATATCACTTTTATTCTGCCAATACATACAGAATGCCACCTCTTAACGTATTTGTATCACTTTTAAAGCAGTGTACATAAAAAGTAGATGTCAGTACAAGCTGGGTAAGACTTGAACCATAATGAAACATAAGAAATGATTATTGTATAATGATACTATCTTATATTGAAGGACTGAGGTGATGGCTGCACTTAGTTTTTGATATATAAAAACCTTTTGCACTAAATGAGATGATTTATTCACCAAAGCATGTCTAATGTGGAATTCACACCCAACTGCAGCGTATGTATGTTACTACTAAATAATGAATGAATTATTATGAGCTGCGACCCCCAGAGGCATTCAGGTGCCTGAGTGTCTCTCCTCCAGTGAGTGAACTGCAGCCACTTTGACTGGTGGTAGCTGGTGCTTAGCTCCAGCTCAGAAATAAGTCTCCAGGCATCCGTAAGAGGCTTGCCAGTAAACAACATAGCTCCTCCAATGATGAATGAGTTCTTCTTTACTCTTCGGGTTTGAGGTATTTATCTTCTTGCATCATTTTCAGATTTCCAGTTCTATAGTAAGATCGCTGTAATTTGCAATGGTAAGAGTAGTGTGCAGCTCAGTTTCATCTGTTTAGTATAGAGTGTGGACTGAAATTCAAGTAGATAGCAATATTTCAAAGCAAATAAATACATCTGTGTAAGTCAAGTCAAATGCTAAGGCATAATCAATCTCAAAGTGAAGTATTGTTTGACCAGTGAACAAATTCACCAGGCTGCTAACAGTGAAGAAATTGGAGTGCCTCAGTACATGAAAGAAGTTTTTTGCCTCGAGATGGTAGTGTTCGCCTCCCTGTGGACTTGTGGGGGAAAAGCTTCACATCAGTCTCACATACGCTAATAAAGATCAATATTTTTTATTTCCTTCACACATTTATTTTCTCTTCTCATTGGAAGGAAATTAATCCATGGAGTTACTTTAGAAAAATAACCCAAGTGGTAGATTTGGGCAGAGAAATTCTTACACCTCAGTTTTCTTCCACAGGAAGCCTAGTGATTACTGCTTTGCTAATGCAGGAGCTAATCTGGAAAAGCAACTTTGAGCGTGCATGTGAAATGGTAGCCACCATTTGCCATTGCATGGACCAGTCTGTTCTCAGACCTTTGTTTTAATAAACATGTTCCCAGTGGGGGCAGAATTCTCGCCAAGCGTCTTAGAAGGTGTCCTTATATCCATACTTCAGTTTTCCACATAGATGTCTTTTCCCTCAACTGTTTGTTTTTAAGACTGCTTCAGGTTTCCACTACTACAATATTTGAGTGTCTCAGTCTAAGGTGAGTTTATTTTTTCAGGTCCATATGAAACAGGGAAGGCTCTTTGATTTTTCTTTTCAGATCATAGTTGGATGGGGAGAGAACAGAAGCACAGAGGAGCTCAGATTCTACAATACAGTGAGGTGCCAGACTCCTACGTGGCAGAAATTCCTCCATGTGTTGGAGGGTCTGAGCGTGGCTTGGTTCAAATCACACAGCAAGCACGTGGCAGACTGGGGAATCCAGACAATGAATTGGCCTCCTGTGTCTCTAGTGAAAAGGGGCTTGGAGGGCATGCAAAGATGGTAAGCAAGAGGGTTTGGCAAAGAGTGCTACGTTTCTTATATAGGGTCTTTACTGACCCTAAAAGTCAGTAATCTAAAGTCAGGATCTAAAGTGTGGCCGTACCTTACTGCATGAGTTGTTACTGCACTCAGAAGAGGCTGTTCATTGGAAGATACTCAAATTAGAAACAGTTATGTATTTTCAAGAACTGTGGGACAAAGGGAAAGAATATTCATACCAAACATTTTTAACATATATATGTTGGTATTATTGGCCCCAGCTCTTGACTCAGTGACAAAAGCATATGTGCATAAAGTGATTTCTTTTCCTCAAAGTTCACTATCCAGACTGCGCATGCTGAATGCCTTTTGTACGTTTTCTCTTTAAGCATAAGAGCAGATCTGCCACAGTCTCCATACATCTTGCCTTTCCTTTTGAATCACAAAGGATTCACTTTACTTATAACAGCCCGACTAAAATGGGATGCAATTCCAGCACTACAATATGTAACAAAAGAAAAGACATAACAGGTTTTTAAAAGAAGTTTCTGGAAGCTTGAACGTAGTCTCAAGGAACAAAGACTCAGGGCCTTATGCAAAGCCTTGGGGACAGTCCGAGATTTTTCTGGAACAAAAGTTTCACTAAAAATACATTGTGAAAAGCAAAAATAATGTAGATGGGTTCACAATATTTCTCTCGTACTTTCTTGCTTTTGTTTAAGTTTAAACCAACCTTTTGGAACTATGAGTCATTTTCAGAACAGAGAGTGATTCAAGAGATATAATCTTCATGTTTTATAGACTAACATCATTAGATAGACCCTATGCAAATTAACAGAAGCGTCACTGAACAACAGTGACTGGCTTAGCATATATTTATGGTTGCTTCTAACTCTCAGCCAGAAAACATAAATGTCTCTCTGGTGAAAACGTGTTTGGTGAGCAATAACCTTCTCAATTCGAGAAGATCCATCTGTCTTTCCTTCTACTTCATGCATCTTCACCACTGCGAAAAAGTTCAAGGAAAATCAAGTTTCAGTTTCCAAAAAACTGATGCTTAAGAATGATTCTGTGAAATAGACCAAAAAAGAAGCAGCTGAATAGTTTGTGGCTTAATTTCAAGATTCCCATCAGTGCTATAAAAACACGACTGGGTTTTAACTTCTGCCTCTGTACTATCAAGACGATCTAGTAAAACTGATTATTTTGGTGTTTGTTAATATCTGACTATTTAGAACAAGGAGGAAAGCAAAAGTATTTTCCAAGGTTATATTAGTATTTTCTTTTAGTTACAAACCGTGTATATTAATTTCTTTATAAACTCTAACAAGTTCCTACTAACTCCTGATTACTGTAAATAACATCTGGGTACTGCACTAGTGCACAAGATCTGTAAACACATACATCTATATCCGTCAGATCCTGATGTTTCACAAGGATAAAGCTAATGTTCCGCTAAAAGAAGAGAAGGCAGATGTCTGTAGTGATTCCATCTAAGTTACAGTGTGAAGTGTGTGTGACGTTCGATACTTTACAGTGCTTTTAAAGGGAGAAAGAATATGGCCATGGAAAGGGAATCCTGCCCACGTTTGATTCTTGAAATACACATTAAGAGATTTTTATATGCAATAAAAGGTAAATAGTAATAGTACCCTGCAGATGGAGACAACGGTAGCACAGAGAGTGAAAAAAGGTCTCACAGTAGGGCAGTGGCAGAACTAGCAATGAAACACAAACCTCTTGCTCTGCTGGTTTACTCCGCAACTTATTCACATAATATGGGGTAGGGCTCTTTGCAGTGTTTCAGGCTGATGGAGGTTATGTCTACATTAAGCGCACACTTGTTTGTACCCTTGCACAAAGCCTAAAGCCCCATTTACTTGCTTTTGGATCCCTTCTAAAGACTCAGGAGCTCAGAGGGGAGCTAGCTATGTGTGTGTGGGTCAAACAGCAAATCATAGCTGAGAAGGATTTTAAGAAAAGGTTTCTGGCTGCTTCTTGGCTGTTTGCTTGCCGGCTGAGGAGGGAGCCCATCTGTGCAAGCCTTCCTCCTTCATTTCAGTGCTGGCAGCAAGCTGCAGTCTCTGTTAAGGAGCACTGCCACGAGCTGTGCCTTTCAGGAATGGGAGAGGATGCATTGCGCCTGTGCGGGTGTGCAAGCCACCCTTTGGGCCCCAGCTGCAGGGACAAGACATGCACAAAAAGGAAAGTAGGAAAACGGAATATGCACAACGAATGCCTGGTTTAATGCCATGAGCTGTACACGTTTCAGATTCGAGCGTTTGCACTCATTACGTGATGTGCTTTGTCTTTGACAGCATTCTCTTCAGAGATGTTACTTGTAGGTTCTCTTCCCATCTCTCCTTGAATTCAAACATCATGGCTGATCTAAAATAAGCATGGATTATTCTGCTTTTTTATTTATTTTTTTGGTCAGGTGGGAGCAGTGACATGAACTCATTTGCGACAGGCTCTTCTACAGCCCTCTCCAATGTGGTCTATAACAAGGGTATAGTGAAAATTCCACAAAGAAGCCCATAAGCTTTTCAGTTTGGGCAACCCTGTTGTTGTCTGTGTTTTATTCACACCAATCAGTTTTTTTTCACACCCATCTTAGCTTCTTATTGGTACCACAAGTCAACGCTTGCTTGAAAACGTCACCCTTGGAAAACAGCCTGTACCATACGACCGCTGTCTCTTTTCATTTATTTTCTGCTTAGTTCTTAACATGTGCATCTTCTGAAGGCCACCGGTGACAGACTCAGTCCCTCTCCAAAAACACGTGAGTAAATACCTCCTCACCCAGGTGAGAGTTGGGCTGGGGATAAACAGAGGAGGACACCACGTAAGCACAAGGCTGCTGGGCAGCTTTGGTGGATCTGAGTGATATTTTCTGGGTAATTCAGGGGACGGTTTCACTAAAATGGTGTCCGCGTCACGCGAAGCACGGAAAACACCTTCCCCTCTCCGGCTCGCAGTCGCCCGTGCGTAACTTGCCTGCATGACGGCCGCCGGCCAGCAGGGGGCGCCCGAGAGCGCGGCGCGGCTGTGCTTAATGCCTGCGGGCTCCGTGCTGGAGCGAGGTCGCTGCTGCCCGCGAGAGGTTGCGCAGCGGGACGCCCAGGTGCTCGGGCAGCCGTGCGGTCTGAACGCCTTTCTTAGCGGTGACGCGGGGCTGCGGCACCGCGCTTCTTCGTGCGAGGCTGGCAGCACTGGCTGTACTACAGTTTGCCAGCGTTCAGCTTTGTGGTGCCGCATCACACGCAAGAGGCAGCTACCTGGCTGCTGCCAGAGTCCTCTGTTCTTTCTTTCCCGTGAAGTCTATGAGCCCAAAAACAGGGAGCCGTTTTCAGGTATCTAGTCAAATTTAACCTGAATTCATGAACTTAATATTGCTTTTGTGTGTTGCAAAATGTTACTTTCTGAAAGGTATAAACTGGGCACAGCAGGCCAGCAAACATCTTTAGCTCTTGTGGTCTGCTGGAGCCTTGTGGGCTTTGCATTTCTTTGTCTTCTTGGTGTTTGGGGTGCTCCCTTTTCAGTGGCATCTCAGGAACTGTATCAGTAAGGTTATTGTTTTATTTGTTGTTACAGCATTCAGCCATAACTAACTGAGAGCTCATGTTCACTATGGGGCTGGCTAATGGTGATCCTTTGGCCTTAAGTTGTTCCAAGCGAGGTTCAGGTTGGATATTAAGAAGAATTATTTCTTAGAAAGAGTGGTGAGGCAGTGGCACAGGCTGCCCAGGGAGGTGGTGGAGTCACTGTCCCTTGAGGTGTTCAAGAAATGTGAGGATATGGCCTTGAGGAACACAGTCAGTGGGCATGGTGTGATGGGTTGATGGTTGGACTAGATGATCTTAGTAGCCTTTTCTAACCTTAATGATTCTGCGATCCGTCAAGGCCCCTTCTTCTGGGCTTGCGATGTACCAGTCTGAATTAAACACATAAATGCATGCACTGGCAACAAGGGAGGTGCGTGGAGATGGGAATCAGACCAATGCATGAAGTGGGAAGGCAGCTGGAAGTTTGCTGATGGACAACGTGACTTGTGAACACCTCTTGCGAGGTCATGTCCCCCACAGGATGCTTAGACCAAGTCAGGACTCAGCAGGGGCTTGAAGTCATCCTGGTGGCAGCAGGTGTTAAGGTTTTGCATCTGTTTTCAAAGTAACCGGAAGTAATGGTGTTTTTTTGTTGAGCACCTCCCTGCTTTCTTGGGAGAACTTGCGCGGAAAATGGGAAGCTGTGGCCCTAGGGGAATACCCATGCTGTTGATGGGAAGCTGGGGACAGTGGTGAGACTGTTCCACTGTAGGAAAGGCAGCTGAAGGCTCAGACAAGAGGAACACGCGGGAACAGGCTTTGTGGCTCAGGCTCTGCAATCCATTCGTGAAAGCGCTTAGCGCAGGATGGGAAGCACAGTTTCAGTCCCAAGTGTCTATCTGTGTCTGTCATTTGGTTATTCAGTGCATAGTGGTTATTAAAATCTGAAGAATTCCTGCCCCAGTTTGTTCTTATTTTTCCCAATGTGTTTTTTCTCTCTCTCTCTCTTTTTTTTTAATGAAGTAGAAGTCTGACTATGGTGCTATCCATGTAACAAAACGCTGTCAGTGTGTGCTGGTGTTCTCTGTTCATGCTTGTTGGCTTGGGACTCCCAGGGAACTTAAGCAGCAGGAGCCTTATTTGTAAATCTCCAAAGGGAGGTAGGCACTGAGATGCACAGCTCGAATGTTAGGCTGGCAAGTCTAAGAATGAGACAGCTCCTACAGTGGTAGTGATTTTTGGGGTGTTGGTGTACAAATTCCATCTAAATTTTACAGTGATCTATTCAGGAAGCTTCAGAAGCGTTCAGAGCCAATTTTGATAGAAGACAGTCTTTGCGCTTACCAGCATTTGTATTTCCTTTTCTTTGTTCTCTTTCACAGTTCCTTATGCGAGTGTGGGAATTACGCTGCCTTATGAAGCAAAAATCTCGAGTTTATCTATCTGTATGACATCTCAGTCGAAAATCCCATTTGCTGCCTTGCCTGACTCCTTCATTTATCTTGGCGCTGTTCCTTTCATCGGTTTTCTAATATCGCTTTTGTAACGCGGGGATAAAATCTGCCGCAGAAATAGCAGGCAGGAAAAAAAAAAAAGGAAGTCATTAGGAATGTGAAGCGTGTGGCCTTTTGCTCGGGTTGCACCTGGATGCGGAGAGCAGGGCACGCAGTCACGCTGGTGTGGGAGCCGCACCCTGTCCCCCAGCCAGCCCCGAGGTGAGCGGCGCAGCGGGGAAAGCAGCTGGATGCTCTGTGCGCTCACTGAGCGAGCCCCGACCCCAGAGCAGATGACGATGCCAAGAAGCGGTGACCTTGTAGCTGCCTCGTTTGGGGTCCAGTTCCAAGACATCTGTTAATTTAACGTTGGCTGTGAGAACTGTCAAAGCAAACGGCTTGGAAACGAGGTGCCATAGTGAGAAAAAAAAGCTGATGCTATATAACGCTGCTGGTTCAAAAAAAAGTCCTCCTAAAGCCCCTTCCCCTCCTCCCCCTCTCTCGCAGCTACAACACACTCTGTCATTGTCAGTGTCTCCCATGCACGGTGATGAATCGCCATTTTAGGCAGGCAGTTTATGGCTCATAAATACTTGGGTGTGTCAGGCTGTAATGGATCCCTTAGGAATGACAGTACTGTTTGGACAGTGGCTCGAACACATCCCTCTGAATTCCCATCTCTTCAGCATAGAGAATGGATTTTAATGGTCACAAACAGATGGTGTTCATGAAAGGGAGAGGAAAAAATCTGATTATAGCTCATGTCAGGGTGGAGAAAATAATCTGCTGTATTTAAATCTTTATTTTATTAGAAGCAGAAATATAGCTGCATGCAGTTCTGCTGCAATAAAATCTATTATTACAGTCACTGAGTGGGTCACAAAATACAGAACGATTCAGGTCAAGCTAGGTGAGAAGAAAGATTTAAACTCCAGGACTGAAGTTATTTTTCTGTTTATTTTGTTCAGATCCCCAGGGATTGATTACCCCAGTTCAGCTGTCAGGCAGCAGAAAGAATTAAACCAAGGTCCCCTAGATCCCAGGAAAATGGCACCACCGATACCTCAACATTGTGAGCATCGTGTAAGTCCCTTGGGAATTTTGTCCTTTGCATTTATTAGAAAGGCCAGTAAAAAATATTCAGTCTTGGTTCCCTCTGAAACATTTTCAACAGTGTACTGCACTGAAAAATCCCTGATTCTAACAACTTTGGCTCTGATGCTTGTTCAGGCGTTTAGAGAGCACATAAACACTCGTTAATGCATACTTCATGTGTAATATAGTGTCAGATACAAGGCCTGTTATTGACTGAGGCTCAGACACAAGGCTTAAATTTCACTGTAGACACTTCACTTTGTGAATGCAATCTATAAAAAATTCCGTATAATGCCTCAAATGTTTGTCTCTATTATCTTCTCCAGTTAGCAAATGCATCCACAACGCTGGGAGTGGAGACCAGAGCCCATTACCACTCAGTCCTCTGCGGGTTACAGCAGCACGTTTGCTACTGATACATGCTCTTTCTGATCCTGTGAATCTTGCATTCCTATCTTCATGCATGCCCAGTTTCAGCAGTGTTAAATACTGTCTTTTTTTTCTTTCACTTTACCCAATACAGTGTATGCCCATTAGGAGGTAGTGCCAAACTTTGCCTCATGCACTAAGAGGTGTTCTTCTGAATGCCATTGAGGTTGGCTGAACGCAAGAGGTTAAAGTGAATAGCGGCAGCTCCTCTGTGAGGAGAAAGTAAAGATGTGCATCAGGAAGAGATGACAGATATCCAAGTACATTTGTAGACAGTGTGGAGAATCTTTCTTCTCCACTGGCCCTTCTCACAGGGCAGCAGTAATTTTCTTCTGGGATCACATCTTTCTTTTCAGTCTACTTTTGGCTGCTGGGTGTTGCATATTATGAAACTAAATTTCCAGGTGCTTAGCCCTACGTGGACTATGTTTTAGACTATTTCTTTAGACCATTCTTAGAGTCCAGTGCCTAAAACATATTTCTAGACCTGTGTGTGTCTCTGGATTCAAAAGGGAGGTAAAATCTTTTGCCTACTTGAGATGTTCTGATGTCAGGCAGATAAAGCTCCCAGCAAACTGTGAGAACTGCAGGCCATTTCCTTGATATAGGGGGAAAAAACAGAGGAAGAGTTTGATTAAGCTGCTGAGATGATTGATGTAGCCAGTTGCTGTGGTCCTGGCTGCAGGCCTGCAATGCAGAGCATCCTGGAAGTGATGGAAGCACAAGGACTTGGGGAAAGCCGATAATGGGCAAGTAAAACTGTATGGCATCTCCGTAAATACAAGAAATTCCTGTCCTGAAGACACAGCCTTCTTTGCCATAATTTATATTAATCCTCTTGCTGGGTGGATGATGGCACAAAGGAGAAAATTAGTTTTCAGAGTCAAAACAAAATGTGTGATGTATTTCTTGTGCAAAATCCCTATGCTCTCCTGGAGAGCACAAAGCTTTAGCGTCCAACAGCCTCTGGAGAGAGAGCTGAGAAGCAACTGAGGCTGCAGCTCTGCTGAGTTTGTACCAGAGAGTCTTAATTTCTTTACAGGGCTCTTTGTGAGACTCGCAATAGACAAGGGCCCAATATTAGTCTCTGGCCCCAAACCAAGTGCGTTGATTCTCCATCCTACCAACCTCCTCGGAGCTCCACTGGGAGTCAGCTACTGACATTTGCGCTGTGCCTGGAATGTGAGCAGCATTGTGCTAAATCAGCACTGAGGCAGTGTTGCCAGCTCCTACTTTTTTTACGAAGAAAGCATCACAGTGCTTGAAATGTTCCTTGAAGGCTGTGCTTCTGGATCCATACGAGTGCTCGCATCTCAAAGCTTTTTAAGAAAGGGGAAAAAGAAGTTGAAAATATAAATATGAACCAAATGCAAAAAATCATACGAGAGTCGAACAATATAAAATAGAATATGCTGTTGAACACTCATGATTTTTGTGGTGTGGCCAATCACTTTTCAATGCCTGGGCTCGGCAGAAGTGGAGGAATTACAGAAGAGTATGGGCAACATTTCTTGCAGCTCTTTCTGAGGGAAGAAAGAACCGAGGAACAAAGGGAACATGAGAAGGTCTTTGTCTCTTTCTCAGTGGGTGACCATGCCTGTCACTGAGTGAGACAGAAGGCAGCAGTGTGTGCTTGGTGGCCCTTGGAGCTTCAGGCCATTCAGAGGATGATTGAACGGCCATGGCTAGAGCCTGGGAGAGCAAAATGTGTTGGGCAATAATATCGGGCTCGTCTGTGTGACTGGGCAGCTGTCCTCAGACAACCAGCTCATTTCAGCAAATGCTCCTCTGATGGCAATAACTTCTAGCCCCCACTAACTGCAAATGGATGGAGATGGGTGACCTGGAGGTGAGAGGTGCCATCTTCCATTCCAGCGCTCTGAGTCACTTGCTGGCTCCTCACAATGAGCTCTCTGTGCTGCTTTGAGGGATGCTTTTGCCTTGCTGCTTTCCAGCACTGGTTGTAGGCTGTGGTTGGAACAAATTAACTGTTTTCAACAAGCCCTTCCCCTCTGGCCCTTTGTTTATTTTAGAGGGCATGGTAGCATGTAATGTGTAGCTTCAGACAGTATTTGCTAATCACAAAGATCTCCCTTAGCTTCACTCGCCTTGACAGTGTAGATCTTTGCAATAGCCTGTGGACTGCGCAATTCACACTAGAGTATGTGCTGTGGGCTACCAGACTGGAGCGTACACAGGCTGCAAGTGAAGAGATTCTGCAGGATAATACTGGGCCCTGGGCAATGTGATCTAGTGCCTGGTTGGTAACCTTGCCCATGGCAGGGGAGTTGGAACTAGGTTATCTCTGAAGTCCCTCCCAACACAAGCCATTCAATGGAGCTATGATTCTACTGCATGAATATAAAATGGAGTAGGAGACACTTGTGCTTTCTACTAGCACTGGTCTAGCTGAAATCAGTGGCACTTGTGTGCTGATGACTGATATGTTTACATGCTTGCGGAAACGTGGCTCATTATTTCCACCAGTACCGTTCAATTCCACTATCGTACCGCTCCCCTCCTTGTTTAGACAGACACCGTGTGCAGTGTCAAAGTAGGACAGACTTGGTGTGAAAAACCTGCAAGATGTAAGCCACGTTAAGAGAGCATTACACTGCAGCTCAGTCCTTCACTGCTCCAAAAACATGGAAAACTTGTTAATTGGAATGAGAGGAATAAGGAAGGACTGCATGAAGCTGCCTCCTAATATTTTGCATGCGTTGTGCTTCATATTTTTCTGTTCTGAGGCATTGCCTTTGCCTGAAGTGCCACACTGAAGTGCTAATGCTTACGCGTATGTTTGTTCTGCCTGGTTAAAACAATGCCTTCATGCTATTTGTTTTTTGTGAAATAAATGCGAACCTCTGTAGGGCCCTGGTGCCCTTGTGTTTTGCAGCAAAGGTCAGGAGTCTATTCATAAGACTTCCAGAGTGTTATTGTTAAAACATCACTTTGCTATGTCACTGTTTTCCCTTTCCTCTCCTCACTCAAAATAATACATTGTCATTAGCAGCTCATAACCTTCTCCATGTAAGCGCAACATATTCAGCTTTCCTTGATTTTTTTTTTTTCCTAAGCTTCCTTCCTATTTAAACAAAGAATTGTTTTCATCACTTTGGGCCCAAATATTCCTAGCCTTGCTGTCATGAAAAAAGTATATGACTGTTTTATGCCACAGTTTCTAATCACTGCAGTTTTATTGCTGTTGCGAGCGTTACGATTTGTTCCAACAGAAACATATGTTCTTATATTGGCATTCTTGCAGTGTTCACTCTGACCTTTGTGAGAACCTTTCTATGGATAATGCGACCAAAACTTTAGGTTTTTAATATATTTGTCATTTTATGAATCCTTGTAAATGATACTTCAGCAAGAAGGGAGAATGAGAGAAAGATGTGCTGTTGTAGTTCAGTGATAGTGTGTACTGCTGGCTCCTGTACTAATAACCACAGGTTTGTTAGTTACACCATGTATATTGATTTCAGAAGTCTTTAACTTGGCATTTAATTTCTTACTTGATGACTTTTAAAGTCAAAAAGATCCACGTGATTATCCAAAATGACATTTTCAGTGATGTGGACAAGTTATTACTTAGGCAGTCTTTACTCTGAGCCTAGCATGGTGTCCCTGAACAAATCCCATCCCACATTGAAGTTACTGGTCCTCCATCTGAGCATACAGAGGAATGTAAACCCAAAACTTGCTCACTGCATGCCAGAAGTTGATCATATTCATTGTTAAAGAATGTACGTACTTCTTCAGATATATCTATTTGACGACTTGAAGCTACTGGTTTCAGTTTATTCTTCTACATTAGAAAATTCTATTTTTCCCTTCTGAGAGCATTTATTCATTCTAACCATATTACCTCTGGGTCCCCATTTTGGTAAACTGAGCAGAGCAAGCTCGGTAGGTGTCTTAGATAGCAGGGCAAATTCTGCACCTGAGGAATAATTCTTGTTCCTTTTTTTTCCACTTCCATGAAACTACTGGTGTGATTTTTGAGGAAAGTGTGATTTACGTGATCACAGCATCTGTCTGTCCAATTTTCTGCTGTTCATTTCCTCATAGGTTATGAAATTTTTGTCTGGTCCTATTTTTGTGGAAGTTACCTGGGAGGAGGTTAGAGAGGTCTGTGTTGCTGCAGAAGGAGGGGCAGGTATAACTCAGCCATCCAACACTCTTCTTGGTGGTAGCAGCTGACCCATCAGTATATGCCCAGGGCTGGCTGGCTAGCACATGCACAAGCTTTTTCCTTGGGGTGTTAGGGGGGAGACAGCAGCAAGTGCTTTAGAGGCTGAATTGGGCTATTGCATCAGTGATGGTGGAACAAAGGAACGAAGGATATGTCTTCATAGGAAAACAATCTTCCTACGGGGTTTCATGAGCTGCAGAACTAACCATGAACTGCAGACATGGATACTGTGTGGAGTGTTCCCCGCTTAGGAGAGACAATTTCCTGTAAATCAGATATAGATGTTACAAAAATAAAGATGCTACCTATGCCGGTTAGTGGTGACTATAGGAAAGATATTTGCTATTTTTGGATTTTTATATCTCTATGACTGTGAATTTGAGCTTTGTTGATATGAGTGAACACTTAATATTTGTCTCAAAACGTGGTCTGCATTATACAGCACTCTACAGTGCTATGAATAGGAGTCTGCAGGCTGAGGCAGGCAAGAGATTTCTCTACGATTATATGTATCTGCCATAACACAAATGGAATAAAATATTCCTACCAGCTCTGACAGTCATCCACCTCTGGTAATTAATATATTTTGTGATGACTTTTACTATCCCTACTCTGAATTATTATCCTACCTATTGCCTTAAATGATTAGTAACACAAATTCCAATATCCTGGCCCATTATACTGACAAGCCAGCAATTATATATCCAGATGTATATATTTGCAAGATAGGCCATCATCTCTTGGAGAAACAGTTACAGGACAGTGTGTGTCAGCCAGAAGATTAAGAGCCCTATGCTTGCTCAGAGAGCGAGTTTCAGTTCCTGTGATGTCATGTCAGTAATTTCTGGATTAATGGCCACCTGAGATCAAGATGATATGCCTAGAAAAACTAATGATGGTACAGTAAAGTGCATACCAGTCAGACATATATGACTGGTGATGAGTATTCATGGAGCTCTTGGGAGTACTGATGAGTATCTAGGAGTGGGCTAAAAAGAAGGTATCAAAAATTGTTTGTTTACTTTTAAATATAAACCATCTACAGACCATTAAATCTATTTTCTTTATCCTTTTTCAAAGAAAAATTGTTTTAAGAAGCCTTCTGAAATGAAATTACAGTTTTACTTCAAGAGGTTTTGGCTGATTCCAAGATCTTTAATAATTCTTTTATTTACTGAACGACAAGCAGTCTTGGTACTATCGAAAAAGATTATCCATGTCCCTGCCACAGGGTTCTCAGTAGATAATATAACATATAGTATAATATACATGGGCTGCTCCAAAAGTAGTGCCTCCTATTTTATGATGTTGACCTACGATGTCAGAAGTAGATATTGGTGGTATGGCAGCAGGGGTTGAACCTTCCCACCAATATCCGGTTGCGTGTTGTTGTCATGTAACAGATGGCAGCAAGGGGGAAGTCTGACACAACGGCATCTGACGTGGAAGTGCGGATGAAGCAAAGGGGTGGAATTGAATTCCTCCATGTGGAAAAAATGGCACCCACTGACATTCACTGACACTTGCTGAATGTTTCTGGAGACCAAACAGTGGATGTGAGCACAGTGAGGGGTGCGTGGTGCAGTTCAGCAGTGGTAGCAGTGACAGTGGTTCACCTCTGCTGCTGCAGATTTTTACGAGTGTAGGTGCATTCTCGTGTTTATCACTGGTGAGAATGCATAGCTACTGGTGGTGATCACGTTGCAAAATAGTGTTTTGTAACTGAGGATCTGCTTTGTCAACTAGTGTTACGGGGCTCTTTGTTTCTGTTGTATTTTCCATAGAAATAAATAGGAGGTATTACTTTCTGCTTAACTAGGTATAACATAAAATGTTTTATGTAATGTTTAGTATTATATAACCCATGAATTTTATCATACACATTACATATGTTATGTGCAATTTTAAACAGCCAGATATAATGCCTTATGCTCTCTTGTTAAACCACAAAGAGTACACAATTTTTTTAGACTGTCATCTAAATAGACATTCTAGGATACACAAAACATTAATTGCTATAAAATCTTATTACGTGTGGCTAAAATACTGTGTATGTCCAGACGTGGTTTTGAGCTGTAAAACATATTCATAGTTTTCTGAAGTGCAGTTATGTTGATTCAAGCAATCTCATTCAGTTAAAATTTTGCATTCATATTCTTTGTCTCAGAGAATCCCTATCTAATCTTCTTAAATGAGAAGTCAAATAGAAGATTTTTCTGATATACCCATTCGGCAAATTGAATTGGAGGTGGAAGATTCAAAGTCATTTTTGTTCGTTTTACCCTCTTTCAGGCTGAGTTCTCCCCATTCCCTGTTGACCGCCCATACACAGTTCCTCCCCACTTCACATTACAATTGCACCTGAGTGAAGCAACTTTGTAATAAATCTTTTTTTTTTTACCTAATATTTTGTCCATGGAAGTAGAGTTTTGATAGTAGTAGACTTTTTGCAGAAAGTTCACATTTTGCTTAGACTTTCAATTTAATGGCTATGAAAACTTCTACATAACAAAACTGCAATAGCTTCATTCCCTTCTTCTTTTTTGAATACTACGGGCTGAAGCTATACAGAATGCTCCGTATCTTCCTTCCTCTTTTTTATTGCCTCCTCATTTACTTCAGCTAATAAAAAGCAAAAAAGCAGAAAGGGAAAAGTATCAATTTGATTCAGACAGAAAAATAAATATATTCCCTTTCTTTGGCAGATGAAAAACAGATTACAAAGTCTGTTTCTACCTCACCAGAAGCCAGAGAAAAATATTATGAAAACTACTGAATGAACTAAAAAATCTTTCCACTCCATTTGTTTATGATGCAGTCTAACACTTATTACCTGTTCGGAAACTACATAGGAAGTTTGGATTGAAAGCTTTTGCACTGTGTTGAAGAAAAAAGTTGATCTTTTTTTTTTAATCAGTTTTTCAAAGATCTTAAACACTAGAGAGCAGAATCGCTTCCATTAACTACTGTACAAACAGCAACAAGGAGCATACAGTATATAATCAGTCAGTACTTTTTATAGTGTGATTCCTCGCTGCAAAGACTTTTTTTATTTAGCACTTGAAATGGTCCCAAATTTGTTGTGCCTGACTGACTTACAGAATGATTCTAAGGAGGTGGCCAGAATTAGAATATTATCTGCAACAAGCTAAAACTGTGAAAAGTGCAAAATAAAACAGTTGGTAAAGTGTTACTATGAGCAGAGATAAGAGAAGCTAGGCTGTCTGAGAGTAGAAGCATTGCAGTTATATATTCTATGTAATTGTTCCTAAAATGAGGTCGATTTCCATCATTCCATCACCATTGGAGAAAGCATACCAACTTCTCTGCTGATGATATTGCAGAACGCTGGAGTGTACATACGTTTGGCTATGAACCATCCATAGTGAGTGTGTATGTGTATGTTTTTGGGAAGAGGTCCAAAGTGGGGCCAGAGAGAGAGCTAACGGGTAAGTAGAAGCCCATTTCTGGGGCTAATTCTCTTTTATTTCAGCAAAGCTATGCTTTGTAGGTGGCAGAGCTCGGAAAACTGGATCCCAGCTTCACATTTGTCCTTCAAAGTGATGTCCAATCATGATGGAAAATATGTTATACTTCTGATGATCATTGATTACTGATTCCTTGTTATCTTCACTGAATTTTAGTTGAAGGATGAGTTTGTTGGATTTCAGCTTCCAACTACTGTGTCTCATTAGCCATTCGTTTTTGCTAAGTCTCTGCCCTGCTCTAAATACAAGTAGGCTGTAATCAAGTAATTTCTTAACCTCTTTGATAAACTCAAATAGATTAAGTTTCTCTAGTCTCCACCTAAGAGCTGTATTTGCCTGCTTTAACCATTCTCCCCTAAGCCCTTTTCAAACTTTTGACCTTCTTTTCTGAAGTATGGATTCCCCAAAAGGACATCGAATTCCAGGAATGAGCTCACTGATGACATATGCACAGACAGCACCATCTCCTTGCCACTCAGTATTATTTCCCTATTTCTTCATCCAACAATCTTTTATGCTCTTAAGTATGAACCGTTCTGCTCAATTAGCTGTCTAGTGGAGCCCCGAGGCAGTTCCCATTGTGGAGCTCTAATCTGCATTCTTTCCTCCCAGCTGCCCGAGCTTTTGTTTTGAAAACACGTTTTGCTTGAATGGGCATAGTGTACCAAGGCAGACAAATTGCACTGACTGCTCTTCTAACCTTTCTGATACCTTGTATTTCATCTGCAATTTCGGACTTACTGTTAGAAGATACCCCTTCCTGAAAACGATGATTACCCATTTGCAAGTTCCCCACGACTTTTTAAAGATCTGTGAATTATCCATTCTTTAATCAACTCAGTATGTGCTCCAGTGATGGCTTAGAGGATTGTGTTTTTCCTATATATAGTGTGCAATGGTACCAGTATGATATAAAGCCATGTGCAGTGCAGTTTATCTAAAGATACGAAATCTACCTGCTTGTTTTTTGAGTAAATCTTTCAGTCTCAGAGAACAAAGGTGGATTTCTTTAATGTGATAAATTTCTCTTTGTCTATAACCACCCACAGCAGCTCTGGACCTCCCACTGATGGCAAGCAGTTTAGTTTTACCTTTAGTTTTCCATTGGCTCTAAAAATGCACAGAAAAGGATTGATAATGAGCCACTGATTAGTGAGGACAGTTTGTTTTCCTTTTTCTTTTTTTTCTCTGAGTTTGAGAAGAAAAGGGAGAACTTAGATTTCATTTGTTCATTTGTTTCATGTGTTCTCATTCGTTATCATCTATTTGTAAAAGTTTGAGTGCAGTTTATGTGGTGTTTGGAAAAATGACTTTCCTTTTTTTTATTTAATTCACAAATGAATAAATAGCGCTCTCCGTTTCTCTTCGTCCTTTGGAAATACATAAGGTCAGCAGTGTTGTTTCGAAGACAGAAAAATAGATATAGATGGAGAATTTTCTTTTGTACTGCATCATTGAACTAGAATGTTCTGTGCTCTTGCTGCACACAGCCCTACTATGTTCAATGCAGTTCTAAAGTGTTGAGAGCTAGCTGCACCATTTAAGAGAATGACCAGTCCCAGGGCGTATGTTTGAAAGTAAGCTCTTAAAGACTTGTTCTCAATGTAAATACAAAGAAGCCTGCGCACAAAAAGTCTTTTAAGCAAGTATCTAACGGAGAAAGCATGACTACTCGCCATGCTCTTGGGAAAGGTCATCTCTTCATGTGTTGCTCACTGATTAAAGGCTTCTTTATATTTGCATATGCAGTTCAAAAAGAACTGATTTTTCCCCATCTTTGATAATTTATATAGATCACAGAGGCACGAGCCATGAAAACAGCACAAACTGTACAGTTCTTTTTTTTTCTAGTAGTAAAATACCTACAATTCATTATGTATGTGCTCGTTCTAAAAGCTTATTTCCCCCATATATTAATGTTTTCTTAAGAAGTACAGCTGCCTTTAGAATTAGATCATTACCATTATTCTCTAGCCTTTTTCTTCCTCTCTGGCTCAGCGAAATTGCTGCTGTTTTTGGGACCCAGTAGCCCCCACTGAGGCTCTAAGTCGTAAATGTGTCCTAATCTACAGTGTTGAATCACATGTTTTTCTAAAGAAGGATCTACCAGGGCTTTTATAAGCGTGGTGCATTTTCACTTACTGTCATGATTTGTCCTTCTATCTCCACACAGGAAAGAAACAAAAAAAAACAAAAAAAAACATTTTTTTTTCCTAATTTGTGTTCAACTGAATATATAATTTATTACAGTAGCGAAGCAGGAGATCTTACTGTAGAAGAGTAATCTGCCTTAAATGGAAGGCACAAGCACAACACCCAGAGTTTCTCTGCTTGTGTAATGACTGATTGACAGAATTCATGCTGCAAATTCCTCTTTAACATTATCTTTAAATAATGTTGCTCCCAGGGCTCTAGGTTAATTGTTTCTCTGTCTGCCTTTGATAGCATTAGCTGAGAAGCCTGTATTGTCTCCTAGGTTGTTAAGTGCCGAACAAGTCTGAGACTCAGTACTGAATCAAAGGAAAAAAGACACCTTTGAAACCACTTTGCATAGTGATTTCCCTGCCTGCAGCCTGAAGTAACTGGCCTCAGCCTAGAGAAATATGGGCTAAAAAGAGACTAAGCCTGTTCCTGTTTTAAAAACCCATGAAGATTTCTTAACAGCAATTGTAGCATGGAGAGGGCACTCACCTCTTCTTCCACAGACAAAGCTTCCCAAACAAACACACATAGCAGTGGCTTTATGATGGACTGCTTATTCCAAGTGTCCCAATGGTCTGGTTGGGAGTGCTTGGGATGACTGTCTCAAGAGTGCATTGACTGATCCACAGGACTCGGGCCTGGAGCTCAGGGTACCAAAGGCATCTTTGTGAGGGGATGTGAGTGTGCTTCATTTAGATATAGGGGGAAATGTTTGGTGTAGAGCCTCTGCTTGATGCATGAACAGCTGTGCTGTCAGGTTTTTTGGGTCTGATAGCTGGCTGAGAGGAAAAGCACTTGTGGCTGTTTAGGTGTGGGCTGAAGCCGGGACTGCAACTGGCTTTGTTCTTTCCAGCCAGTGAAGACAGATAAATGTTTTCATCTGTGATTTGTCTATAGGAAGGACTGTTACAGCAATTACGTTCTTATTTTCATTTCACAGTTTCTGCTTGTTATCTTTGATAAATGAACGATGCTTACGATCAAGACTGCCCCCTGAGATGGAGGGGCCTAACCATGACACCTGTATGTGCAGGGACAAGCTGAAATCACTAGTGCAATGTTGGCTTTGCATCACTGCTGCTCTACCACCTGTTAAATTGCTTCACTCCAGTGCTCTGCTGGGTCACGTCCCAGTGAGCACTACAAGCATAATCTACCTCTGTGCTTAGGCATCTGGAGTAAATTCACCCCCCTCCCTTTCTGTCTCGCTTGCCTTCCCTCTTGTGCTTTGCATGACAAGATGAAATGTGCGCTACTGGACTGGAACAAAAATGAAAGTCACTTGCAACTTCTTAAAATATGGTGAGGCTAATGTGGTGAAGGGGAATGACCTTCTCAGTTGATCAGACATCTAGGATTCTTTAAGAACATTGTTCAGCTTGTGCTGAACCCCCAAACACATCCATCACCACTCCAAAACTTCTTCTGATTAAGCTGCTTGGAATTCTACTTGGCAATGACAAAGAACAGCATTTCAAAAAGGTCACAAGGGACATTTTCAAGTTTACTCATCTGGAATAGATATGTGTTTAGTTTGCTCAGTCGTACTGTATTGATCACCGCAGTAATTTCAGAGTTCTGCATTTTAAATAATGAGAATGATCTTAGGTAGTACACTCAAACCTATCTGCCCCTTGCTGTGCACTTAGGGCAGGGCCATAAAAGGCTGTTCCTCTGTGCTGGAGCAGACTGTGGAGGTTCACCATGTGGGCTACCCCAACAATTGTTGCTTCTGCATGTCCTACCTCCCAGTGAATGCAACGGCAGTCAGTGTAACTGATCCCTCCATGGTGGGGTAGCTTCTTTCCATTAACCATGAAGTGTGCACATTGCCTCAGAAGAGGCAATATTCTTAGTCACCATCCTACCTTACCTCATGGTAACTATCCATGCCTGCGCTGTATGTTGTGATTCCACGCTGAGTGACTGTTTTAGGCTGAGGCAGACAATCCTCCTGAGCTCACAAGCCACATTCCAAAGTCTTCATCTGAGAAACAGCTGCAAGACATGCTCCCTGCAGTCCAAGAAGCCCAGAGGAAGAACTTCAGGAGCAATTCACAGGCAGGCTGAGAAAATGGCTCCATGAGGGATGGGACTGTGCTGGCATGACAGTTGTATTCAGAGCAATTGGGTGGTATTAGCAATGACGGCCTCACTTTCTTCATAGAGATAAAATTAGCCAACAACTCTTGTGCCAGTAGAGCTGCAGCGGTCATGCAGTGGCAGTGTGCCAGGAGAGCTTCATGAAGGCACTGCTCCTTCAGGTGTCTGTGGACAGCTGAAGCACCACTGCTTGGCAGCACTTGTAGGCTGAAGAGTGCTCCTCTTGCTTGCAAAAACAAAACCAAAACAAATGAACATGCTCAATCCATTTGCTTTTCAGCCACCACAAACATTTTAGCAGTCCAGCTCTATCCAGCATTACCTTTGATGTACAGTGAATATGTGCTGGCTTCCTACTGTAGGCCTGAGCACTAAGGCTTCTGTAGATGAGAAGTTATTCTAAAAAACCAGTGTTACACCTGAGCTACTGAAAATATTACCTAGCTATCATACTAACAGGTTGCAGAGAAATCTGTAGCAAATTCTGTTTTGTATTTTCTGTCTTCAGTGTTGACTCTGCTGCAATGGAGCAATCCAAGATAATTTGCACAGTTTAAAGTCCCCTAACTCATTTAGTAATAGAATTCTTGCCAAACTCAATCACTCCCACCCAAAGCAGAATTAACTTGCCTTCATAACAGTAACAGCAATATTTTTACTCTCTCTCAATACAGACTGAGGGAAAATGATGTAATTGAGTAAAACCTCTATACTTACCTGCCTCCAGAGTTTCCCGTAGCCATCTGCAACTAGATGTGTAAGTACACATTTCAAATCAGTAACCCAAAACTTTCAAACACCTCTGCTTTTGAATTAGACATTTGTTGTCTTTGGCCATCTAGGTATTAAAAGACATTGACTGCATCCATCTTTTTAAAAGTTTCAACACAAACAAAGACAGTCATGTGCTGTACATGCATTTTGGGTCTCAGTATCCTCATTTTCCCTCGAGTAGAAAACTGCCTCAGAGCTGTGAGTGGATTAATATGAAGGACATTCTGTAGAAGCTGGGATCCGGGTTTAAACATTGACTTTAAGTGGTGTAGCAGAGATGGTAGGCAGCCAAAAAGTAGGAAGTTTGTTAGCCAAACCTCCATGTTTGAACTATGGCATGGGACTAGAGCTGCATGTACAATTCAGTTTACCCATGGGAAGCTGCCCTGATTGCAGATTGCCAGTTTTACATTCACTTTCAAACAAGTAAGTTAATGTACATAGGAGAACAGCACAGAGAAACAGCAGTACTCCCTTCCTCGTGCTCGTTTTCAAGTCCCAATGTACATAACTACCCCACCTTCGCAGGGAGAAGAATAAATGGAAATGATGTCTTACTGGATCAAATGTTATCTTCTTAGTCCTTTATGTCTTTGTTATTAGTAATAAACAAAAGCGAGTTTAGCTTATGCTTAAAAATGACAAACTCTTTTGTTCTGCTTGTGTCATCAGGACTCATTGTTTGGGATTGTTTATCCTTTGCTAGGAGCTATGATGACTTTGCAGGACTTGGAGAGCATGAAGGGAACTGTCCTGTCTTACTCACTGAGGTGTGGCTGGCACTAAGTGGACAAGAAAACACATTTAAAGTAACAGTGCATGTAAATCTGGTAGCTCTACTTTTTCACTGTATCATATAAATACTTCAGTATGAGAGGAAAAATGAAGAATGATTCTCTTCTCATAACATCTGTCTCAGGAGGACATCTTCCCAGTGCATGTAGGACTCGACCTTGAGATATTTTCTTTTCAAGAGACATGGGAGTTTTGAACTAGAGAAAAACAATTTCTGCTATAACATTAACAAAGATGTACAATAACTCTTAAGCCTGAAGTTTGTATCCTGATTTTGCCATTCCAGATGATTTTTGTGGAGGTCCTCACAACTTGGGAAACAAGAGATCACCATCTTTCTGGTCTCATGTCTTACATGGCACACAGTTGGAAAAGTTGCAGTATTGTCCCACCAATAAGCACATGGGTATGGCTGGCCCAGAGAATTGTATTCAGAATGTTTCTGAGTTCAGAGCAGATGGGTGAAGCTGTGATATTCTGGCACAAGTTGTTGTTCTTCTTTAGGCTCCAATTGGAACAAAGCTCTTGGTTAGTCCCTTCTTCTGTAAAAGAGTGTGTACATCCAGGCTTGAAATGCTTAATTATATTATTTGAAAATCTTTTAAATTCACTCATACGGACTGGAAATACAATTCCATAATATCAGAAACAGCACTAGAGTAGGGCAAACTAGGACATCCAGGCTGGTACACTCTAAGGTTAAACATATTAGAAAATTAATTTTACATAACTTTGCTGCTGCACAATCTAGGGTATGGTGACAAATGGAACACAGTCAGTCCAGCGGGAAACTCCAAGAGAAATACCAAGCAGAGCCAGGAAATTGCTGTCAGGCAGCAATGACCTCATCCTGCAGCCCTTGCCAGCCTCCCTTGCACCACGGCCACAGATCCAGACTGCTGCACTGGAAAGGGCCACTCCCTTCCCGTTAAATCACAGCACACAGGACCAACTCTAAAATGCTTTTTTCAATGCTTTTTAGTCAATTTGGATGAGCGTTATGAGCACTTGTCGTCTAGTATTGTATGTGCAGTTCATTTGTTTATATCAACATAATATTCAGAGTTTCAGATGAACTCCTTTCTTCCTGCCCTACTGTGGTTCACTCTGCAATTTTTCTTGTTTTCTCCTGAACCTGTTAAAAGGTTAAGGCTCCTGTTCTAAAAAGTAGAATATCCCTTCCACCATGTGGTTTGTCACCTCCCACCTTAGGCTGCATCCACTCCTGCAACTGTTTCTTCAGGACCCTTTTGAGATTGTAGATAACAGCTGTATTCCTGAATAAAGAATCTGTCATTATGGAGGTCAAAAGGATGAGGAATCCAATTGCTAATTCAAGTTCGGTGCTTTCTTGGCTTGTTCTTTTCATAAATAGTAGAAAGTGTTCTTCAGTTAATGACTGATTTGTTTTCAAAGTTTAAAAATGTTAAAAAATACCATGTGGGAAATGGAATTTAATCTTCCCAAAAGAGACACTGGCTTTCAGTTTTCAGGTATTTAAATATGCCTAATAATCATTGATGGTTAAATAGCACTTCTATCAAGAATGTTTGGATGGCTTACAAGGGTCATACTAGAGGTTATTTTAAGTATTTTGAGCTACAGAACCTTCAAAAGACAGTGACAGCTGAAATAACTGAGTAGTTTTATGTAATGATCAATAGCTGGAAAAGCATGAGAAGGGATATATATGTGTTTAGAACTCAGGGTAGCTTAGTGGTAGAGAACAGAAGTAATGTTTTTTATTGAAAGAGATGTTTTCTTTTTCTCAGAATAAACAACATACTTTCCAATACAATTGGAAAAAAACCTGCGAAGATAAAGTACTTCAATTTTAGCATGAGGTAAACTCAGCAAAATCAATTATGTTGTCTTGATTGGCAGTTACTGAGTTATCTTGGAATATAGCTAGAGATCTCTTCTGTTTATACGTTGGAATACCTCACATAAATTAGCATTACAACTTCATTGCACTATGGTGGACAATCAATATGAAAAGTCAATTCACTTACATGGGACTTAAAATCACAGACACTCTATTAGAAGTTTGTTGTTTGTTTGTTTTTGTACCTAAAATGCAGCATCTTGTCACACACACTGTCATAATTTTGGTGAACGTGCTCCAGCCTGAATTTTGACAAAAGAAAGAAAAAAAGGAAAGGAAAAAGGAAAGGAAAAAAGAAATGAAAGGAAAAAGGAAAGGAAGAGAAAGGAAAGGGAGAAGGAAAGGGAAGGAAAAAAGAAAGGGGAAGAAAGGAAAGAAAAATGGAAAGGAAAAGGAAGGGAAAAAGAAAACAAAGGAAAAAGTCTAATACATTCTTTACTGAAAGATGGTCTTATTGCTGTAGCCATATTTTTGGATTTGCAAACCTTGTGGTCCCTCCTGTTTTTTTCTACATTTGTCCTGAAAGATATTACATTTGTTTGGCTGTACCTTTCCATCACTTGTACTAGTTATTACCTCAGTCTGCAAACAGCTTCATTCTCACTCTTTGTCTTTTTCTCATATCTTTACCACTTACAGTCTCTGCCTATTTAGAATAAGGATATCATGTTCATTCATTTCTGACGCTGCAATAAAATATGCCATAAAAATAGACACGATTTTCTGCTGAAATCACGTGAGTATTTGAGTGCAGAATTTATCTCTTTTGCACTTTTGATCAACATCCTAGAAAAATAATCCTGGAAAAAATGGGTGGTACATTAAAAAAAATGGAAAATAATTAATTAAAAACAGATTGTAGTAGAGATAGTAGAAATTTGTGAGTGCATTGAAATGGGATCTTGCACGGTCCATATTTTAGTCTTCTCATGCCTTCCAAAAATAACTTTGAACCCATGTTCTAAAAAATAACTCTAAACTGTATTGGCATATTTGAATGAAAGATATACAACGGTTATTTTGGGTTTGGGACAGCCTAGGGTCTGTTTGCTTGCTCATTTATCTGTTCACTCCCAATTGAAAACCTGAATTAACATAATTTCATGTCATAGTCATACTTCTAAAGCTGATATATAAAATTTAACTTAATTTTCTGGGGAGGTTGGACAGCTTTACCTTTTATTTTAAACTGCTGAGCTTATTTGTCATAAAAAATGATTTCCTCCTTTTAAGAGAGGTTAATATTTGCTGAATCAACGTTAGTTTATTACTATACTCAGATGATTTGACTCTGTTTTGGGTAATGTATGAATTACCTTTTCAATGTTATCCAGCTTCAGTTTGAGTACACTAACTTTTGTTTTCTTATATATAAGTCAGACTGGTTAATTATTCCTGTAAGTTCGCCATTGTTAAGAATTCATTTAGTATTGATTCATCCTTATTTATTTCAAACATATATTTAAATTATATACTTTCTTTTGATATTGACTGGAGCAATAAATGTCATTAAAAATTCCTCCTTTCAAATAGAGCTTCACAGAGCTTGATCTGCTGTGACGCAATTACAGCTGTTTTCCTGTTCCAGCTCCCTAGGAATGTATTTCCATTAAAGAGTCATTAGATAAAAATACACAATCAACTCCTCAGCAGGAACAAGAACCCAAGACCACTCATCAAGCCATGGGAGCACTCTAGATGACAGGCTAAATGCTGACATTTTTGTTGCTTCCTTTCCCTGACTATTGATCTACTCCTTGCTGCATTGTAATGTGGCTTCAGTGCACTGACGTCAGCACTGCTGGATATTAGGTAAGCCCAATGATATACTGTATTATGCTGTCTTCAGCTAGATCTATATCAGTAAATTACATGGATTAAAGATGTTTGGTCACTGAAGTCAACTTGCATAGGATACTCCACATCTATCTATGGTAGCAAACTGCTGCCTGAGTACGTACATGCTGCCTACTGGGAAAGGTCCCTACAGCAACCAAACCATGCTTGGGAATTACTTGGAAGAAAGATGGTTGATGTAGGCATAACTCGTGCCGTGAGCCATCCTCAGAGTATATTAGTCTGGACAAATCTAACTTAGTGGCCAGAAATGTTCCTGTATACCATTTTCATTTACTAATGAAAGGCTTGGAAGACTCACCATACTTGAAGATGACAGCTTGGCAATCCCCAGAGTGCTGAGGTGCCCTATGGAGTCAAGATGGCTTTTTGGTAGGCATAGTAGCAAAAATGCCTGTAATTATAGACTTCCAAGTAAGGACAGGCTTGGGAGACTTGTTTTGATATGGGTTCCTGTCTTAGATTCCAGTATCTAAATAATATCCTGTGAGTCCTTGGCTCTTCCAAGAAATTTTCACCATGATAGTAATACAAAACACTTCAGAAAACCTGAAAAAGAATGGCTATGCTTAAAGGAGAGCCACAGCCCATTTGTACGTAAGTAGCTCAAGCTATGCACACAATCTCAGGTGATAATCTAGGAATGTACAAGAGCTAGATCTGTATTCCTAACTAGATTTGCAGAAAGAACTGAGCTGTTAAGTAGAGTTATCCATTAGTTTTTATTACTATTGAATCTCATTTGGAGCTTTCTGTTATCTAAGCTGAAATGTCAAGATAGAAAAATGTTGTATTTTATTTTCAAGTAAAATCAGAAACAAAAAGAAGGAAATGGTTAGAAGTCTTCACTGATCATGAAGTTAAATTGTGTTACATGTTATGGACATTTATATAATGAATAATAGTGTTACCTGTGCTGCACTTATTTTTATACAGAATTATGAGAAAACAAAGGAAAGAAATAAATTTTAGCAAGAAATATCTTTGCTTAATTTCTCTATATGTCTCTCAATACTTGTTCCTACTTCTCACTCATTTTGCCTTTCCAAAATGGAATGACTTCCTGCAATCATTTTGGAATTAAAAGGGTGGAACCACTCTACCTTGATTCTTTGTCAGTTTACAGTGCAATGAATCTTGCCACAGCTGTTCTCAGGCTGCCTGTAGTAGGCAACACAAAAACCTTGAACAGAAATCGGTGGCGTTACTCTTAGCAGGTGTTTTAGTTTTACATGTCATCTTTTTGTATCCCAGGATGTTCCTATAGACATAACTATTGTGGAGTTCCTCTGCAGGAATAGGTTTGCTCACTGGCTTTAGGGAAGCAGTTTACATCTAATCAGTAAGTACAGATGATTTCCAGTGCTGGTGAGAATTCATAATGTAAAAATCCCAGCTGCAACACCTCTCTGGCTCCTATCTCTGCTTTTAAGATGGTTTGAGAACCCAGAAATGAGCAGTGCTGACTTTTGTGCTGTTAAATATCCAGGGCATTTCTCCCCTCACTACACATCTTCAAAGTAAACTTGACCCTGGCTGTGAAATTCTCACACGCACTGAGATACCAGCTTTTTGTATCCCATGGACATGGCAGGTTTCTGACTGATGTTTGGCTTAGACACATGCACAAAGTGCCTGAGGCACCCATGGAGCCTAAACAAAGAAGCCAAGGGAAGGTCTCACCATAACTATTGTCTTATGCTGACATTGGCCTTTCCATTACAAAGCCCTGAAAGACCTAAAGTAATCAATAATGATGAATGTGGTTTCTTCCCTGTGTGCATCTGAGACAGATGGAGAGTCACTGCTGACAACAATGGCCTGCACACAAGGGCCCTGACATGGTGGCTTAAAAAAAAAAGAACAAAGTGCCAAATTTTGTGTTTTCTTTTCTCCATGTTTGCTTATTTGCAGATAGATTCCTTCAGAAAACTGTAATTGGATTGTTTGCTTGCACAAGGATCAGTCCAGCTTCTGAACAGTATCTATCTGTCAGAGAAATGGTCATTGCTTTTCTACATTGCTCCCCATCTCCGATTCTCCCTTTCTTTCCCAACTCCTGTTTCATGAGATCTCTTTACCCATTTCCTCATCTTTCTTCTCTTTTTTTGTGTGCTGTTTGCTTCCCAGTTGCTCTTCTACAGAGGCATCCTAGAGCCAAAAATAAATGCCTCTGTTGATCTTGGAAAGAATCTCATAATGGGCTATTCTGCAATTTAAACTTCCATAAATACAGCTGAGCTGTTTGGGCTGCATGGAGGAGGCAGTCCCACAGTGACATGTAGAGGTACATCTGGATACTTGGGAGGGATGATGAAAAGTCATAAGTGGTACCTACAAAAGCATTTGCAGTAGCACTCACCATAGAAAGTGATCTTAGTAAAACTAGGAGCAATGAGTGAACAAACCAGGAATGTAAACAGGAATGTGTCAGGTTGGATTTGGCTCTTGGTTCCAATGGGATGGGAGAGAAGATTTTCTGTTTAATCAGTATTAACTGAAAGCCCAGTGTAAGCATATTGTCAGGTTTTTATTGTGATGTGTTAGTGGTTCGTCAGAAGTCCTAGTAGCATTTTACACAGAGTTCAGCAGATTGTGTAGCAGTGGATATTCATAAAGGAGAGTTACATGAAGGACGTCAGACATTAGGCTTTTAATTAGCATGTAATGGGACTACTTCATCTTAAGATATGACTGACTTTTTTCTAAGGAGCACCTCCTCATTGATACACAAATCTGTGTGAACTGCTTCACTGATCACCTAAAGGAATATGTAATAATGACACACTTTGCTTTTCTGGACAAAGGCACATGCTGTCAATCATCTGCAAAATCCTTGCTGAATCATTGACAAATGTGTCTTTGTGCATCAAGGGGGAAAAAAAATCTTGGAGACAAAGCTTGTGACATCCAGTGAATGTTTCTTAAATTCCAGGCTCATATTTGTGTGGATCCCATTGCAGTGGAAATGCTAAGTCATGGCTTGAACCAGTAATTGAGCACCTGATAGGAAGGCAGGGCCAAACCAGCGGAGCTGAGGTGCATGGAGTGCACCTTTGTGACCAGAAGGAGTGGAGCCAGGATCCACCCCTTCCCAGACCTCAGTTAAGGGTTGACAGTGGAGGCAAGGGTATCTCTTTGGATCCCTGCATACCTGAGGCCTTCTGAAGGGAAGCAGCTTTCCCCCTGGCTTATTTTTGCACTCATTGCTGTCGTGTCTGAGTGGATCCTTGCTTGCTGTAGTCTGGGATCTTGCTGCTCTGCTGTCTTGTTGTGCTTTTCATCACGTTATACCCAGCTATGGTAAGATTCTAACCTTTCCCTTCTTGGTCTCATACTTCCAGAACAGCTCCAAGCCCCATTTCTTCCACACCAGTGGAAAAGACAGAGAAGAAGAGGGCTGGCACACTGAATAATTTATTCTAGTCTTCCTTGCATGGATGGAGAAAAAAGGCTTCTAGAGTGAGTGGAATTGCACTATTGCAAATTAGGGCGCTGTTTAGCTCTGGATCAGGCTAGTTCCTCCCTGTGGATGACTCTTGGAAGAGGACAGAAAGCACACCCAAAGACAGATTGTTTCCTTTACATTACTAACAAAAGTGTTTATTGTAGTATAAAGCTGGAGAGGAGCAATTACAGACTTCAGGAAATTCACTAAATGAAAATGTGGTTTTGGTTATCCTGGAGTACAGATAATTTACGAAATTACCATATTTTACTTCTTGTGGTAACCAGTGACACGATGACCCCGTTGTGGTCACGCTCTTCTGCAGTGTTCTGAAAAACCCAATAACTGTTGCAGCCACCCCAGTATGCTGCTCTCTACGGCATGTCTGAACCCCAGCAATGGGCTGAGTGCCTTCTGGAGGGACCTTGAGAGGTCCCCTCATGCCTGCTGCCACTGGAACATGTCTGCCGCCATGGCTACCAGGAGAGCAAATATGTCACCCATTGCAATGTGAATGGGAAGGGCTGATGCAAGGAAAATGACTCTAAAGGCCTTTCCTGTGGTTTATTTGAGGCAACTGTGTATTTTCAGTATGCCTAAAAAAAGCCTTCATCTGAATCTGTTTGGCAGGCTACAGTTATCAGTTACAGCCCCAAAACTTTATTTGTGTATCTGATCTGTACCGATTGGAAAAGATGAAGTAAGTGAGAGAGAGCAGGATGGAAAGATGCACTTAGTCAATGCAAGCTTTACTTTTAAAAATACAGTTGTGCCCAGTCTGCAAGCAGAGATGTGGGGGTTTGGAGCCATCCCCTTCCCTCTTCCAACCTCAAGTTAAATATTTCCCAAAAGCCTTTTTGTCTGAAAAAAGAATGTGTTGAGTAGGCATCAAAGGGGGTTTCCAGCATCCTTGCCGCATGCTTGCTCTTTATCCTTTCCTGCTGAAGAGTGGGTGGGGTGGTTCACTGTAGTGTGAGACATGGTGAGCATGCTGAAGCTTTGCCAGTTGTGTGTGCACGTGTGTGTGCACGTGAGGTGCATGCACATATGCGCTATGGCATGTACTGATGGTGGAGCCAGGGGTCATCACTGCTCTATTGCAACAGCCAGCTAGTACTAGACACGTCCTCACTGCATCTGTCCCTCCAGCTCAAGCCATCTGCTGCTCTTGAGCCACTAATATCTTTCCTTCAAGGATGTTCATCAGTCTTTCATAAGAGGTATGAAGGAAACTTTATGAGACTTGCAACCCTTCCCCTATGTCAACCTGATATGTTGTGGCCCCAGCTATTTTAATTCTTTCCCGATATATTCAAACAATTTTAGAAAAACTCTGTACCTCTCCAAACCTCTCCAATCATTTAACATTTCTTCTCTTCCCTTAAAGATAATAATTCTAAAACAGAAGACAACAGGTTACCAAGTTAAATCTTTAGAAAAACACAGTGATAATCAAGTAATAATACCCCATTCTCCCTTAGATTATTTTTTCTTTTCTTTTCTCTTTTTTTTTCCTGACCTCTCTCTGAAAGCTTGGGAACTATATGTTTTGAAGATCGGCAGACCGTTGTATTGCCAATTAGCCGATCTGGGATAAAGCAGCAGGCAGAATTCCAGTGTTGCAGCCCGCTGCTAAGTCTCCCTTCCTGTCTGTAATCTGAGATCTACAGTACAGCCTTCTGCAGCACCGCAGGAGAGAGAGGCAATAATTTATAAGGAAAAGTAGTTAGTCCTTCTTGCAGATCACTGGTTTAATGCGTCTGATAAGACATCCATCACTAAGCAGTTGTCAGTTTCCATCTCAGGTAGCTTTACTGCAATATGTATCTACCTCCTCTGCCAGAAGTTCTGCAGTGACCTCCTCTTGAGATGGCTGTGCCCTGGGCAGCAGCAGCAGGATCTGTACCTGAAAGGAAAGTCTGTAGGATTTTGAGCACATAGAGATGGGAAAACACTGATTTGCCTAACGCTGTTACTAAAAGCATCTGTTGCTATAAAACGCAGTAAGCCATGAAGAGGCAGCAGATGCACAGGCCTGGCTGACTGGCAAGTGCAAGCCCTGCTGGTTCCCAGCGCTTTTCTGTCCTGGTGGCAGCAACTCTGCCATGTGTGGGCTGAGCCCTGGGTTTCTCGTGCTTTGTCAGACTGCTCCTGCTGAGTCACATGAACCAGAAACACATGAAGGGACACGTGTCACCCCGTGAAGCACACTGAACTCAGCAACTGGCCACACCAAGTCCTATTCTGGCAGCATGTTAATGAACTATTTCCTGATGAACCCCTCTCTGTAATTGCACAAGCGTGCTGTGTTTTGTGTTGCTTACAAGACTAGGCAAATGTAGGCTGTATGCAAATAAAATTCAACAATGTGTGGCCATACCATTTTGCACGCAGCAGCCAGGGGAGAATGGACTCTGGGCTGTGCTATGCCCGGACGTCACCTGTGAGCTGTGATGGGAGAGTGTGCGCTCAAGGCTTGACAGGAACCGTTCTGATAAATTAACAATGCAGATGACCAAGTGTCAGGCACTGGGAACGTTCCTTGGCACTGTAATAAGATGGACTATAACAGATCTAGCCAAGCAACCCACATCCAGGACAAAAAGCTCTGTATTTTCAGCCCACAGCAACTGTTTTCTAGTGTCCCAGACACCCTCGCTTTGGATTTCTAAGACACACTAGAAGCTGCTGCATCAAAACACCACGCAGCTAATTAGATACCTTGTCCTTGTTGGATTGTAACTCACCCCATATTTAATCTTTCTCTATTTCATTGCCTAGCTTTAAGCATAGCCAAAAAAAAAGAAAAGAAAAAAAAACCCTTGCATTCCACAAAGAGTTTAAATTATACTGCTGATACTGAAATTACAGTATTCATCCTGTAAACTGCTCTTCCAACTTCGACTTTACCTTTTCCTCCTACATCAGGATCAGGATCAAACCCACAGGGCTTTTCCTTTCTGCATTCAGTCATGGAATGAAAATGCCTCACTCCTGAAGCATTCCTGTGGTCTGCTGCGATCAGCAGAGTGCTGCGGTTGTATGTCGGAGCCCACACCCCAAGCGATGTCTTTCTGAGTGTTTTACTGTCCTGAAACTGCCACTGTTTCTGTGCTCTCGGCATCACGTGACAGGAATTGTTGTGTTTGACAAAATCTGCCTGCTGTAAATTACCTTGTACAAGTAAATGATACATAAGTAACATCTAATAATGGCAAGAGGGAAAGCTGCTCCAGAACACTTCTATGCATCATTCATAAGAGTATTGGAGCTCACTGCTCTGTTCTGCTCTTGATCTTGAAGATACTTCTTACTGAGTAGTTTCACTGGTGTGACTAACAGAGCGTGCAGAGATGGACATGCTCGTTAGGAGCTCATTGTGCTTGGTGTCCGCTCCCTCTCATACTGGTTAACGTACTCTGCTGGTGCCCCTTGTTTCTCGCCTACACATTCCTCATTCTGCCGGTGGACACTCACGAGACACTCCCACCAAAACTCATGGGTGTGGTGTAAGCAAAGAGCTGCTGCTCTGTCTGTGTTTTCAGATTTTTGGGGTGGGAGAATGCTTGCAAATGTCATTTTAGTTTCTGTTATGCCTGTAGATTAGTTTTCTTATACATGTGTACATGGGTATAAGGTTTACTAATCTTTTGTGACCCACAACTCTCCTGCATTTTTATGTGAAAGCTCTGTATTTTTTGATGTGGATGCAAGTTGATTAAATGTAGCATTATGTAAATGAGCATCATTACCAAATGATAGTTTTAAGTAAAAAAAAGTTCTTTATTGATATCTGTTTTTTTTCTATTTTTCCCTTTTATATGTTTCTTTCGTTGTCATTTGAAAATGGATTCCACGTTTCAATGGATTACCGAATCACAGAATTGCAGGGATTGGAAGGGACCTCAAGAGATCATTGAGTCCAACCCCCTGCAAAAGCAGGTACCCTACAATAGGTCACATAGGTAGGTGTCCAGCCAGGTCTTGAATATCTTCATAGAAGTGACTCCACAACTTCTTTGAGCAACATGTTCCAGTGCTCTGTCACCCTTACTGTAAAGAAGTTCTTCACCAAACTTCCTGTGTACAAGTTTTAGGCCATTATTCCTTGTCCTATTGCTACACACCACCAAGAAAACCTGGCTTCATCCATTTGCCTCCCACCTCCCTTTAGATATTTATAGACATTTATCAGATCCCCTCCCAGTCTTCTTTTCCTCAGGCTGAACATATCTGAGTTATTCAGCCTTTCCTCATATGGGAGATGCTCCAGGCCCTTAATCAATTCGTTGATTTGATTTGATGGGATTGGAGTGGGACTGCCCCCTTGTTCTGTGGCAGAAGACCAGCATAACCCAGTGTCTATTTATACACTGATACCTGGAAAAGTGTTAGGAGAATCTGTGTAACTTTGCCTTCCATCATTCAAAGACAAAACCCTCTCTGGTGTAGTGTAAAAATCAAAGATAACTGGTATGATTCTTTACTTGACCCTGAAGCCTAGGAACCATTTTAAACTCCTTGGAGTTTCTGTATGAATGTCACTCTGAGAGCTGTGTTCAGTGCTATGAAACAGTCTGATAGTTGCTTGGCAAACAGCACTTGTGGGGTGTTTTCTGCATCTATATCTCACTTACCAATATCTGCTTGATAAACCTAGGGAGCAAAAATACTCTTTCAAATCAGCTGTGTGTTGTTCACAACTGAACTAGCCTTGCTACCACATCCTTATGATGAAAAATGGCTACGCAAGACAGTAGAGGTGACATAGTTTTCTGTCTTTTTGTTGTAATTCTGAGGGTGTATAAACCTCAGGTCCTGCACTCTTCCTTCCAGAGAAGCTACTTCCTGTGTTTCCTTTAGCAACCACTTTGTTGCTGAGATGGGAAGTGCTGTTCTGCTATGGGACACAGCAAATTTTCTTAGGTAGCTTTAATGAGCAAGTACTTTAGCACCAAAGGCCATCGAAATTAAGTTTAAATTAGAGTTAGATTAGATGTCAGGGATACATTTTTTACTGAGAGAGTGGTGAGGTGCTGGCACAGCCCAGAGAAGCTGTGGGTGCCCCATCTCTGGAAGCACTCAAGGCCAAGTTACATGGGGCCCTGGGCAGCCTGAGCTGGTTGGGGGGCAGCCCTGCCCACAGCAGAAAATTTGGACAGGGTGGGCTTTAAGGTCCCTTAAAACCTAAGCCATTCTATGCAAATTAGTACAACTCTGTTGAAGGTCATGGCAGAAAGGCTAAGAACTTAAAAGATTTGGAAGCAGATGTTGAAGCCAAACTTCCAGAGAAATTATTATGAAAGGATAATTGCACAGACAGGGCATGTGTGCAGACTGGAGGGTCCATTTTTTGACTGACAATTTTGGGTCAGTTGCTGCTTTGATGCACTCTTCCAGTTATGGAGAACTCACTCTTTTACCATATGCTATAGTCAGACAAAGAGCAACCTGAGTCTGGAGATAGACTGTCAGAGTCTCAGAGCTTACTCTGTCTTAGCTGTGTTGTCCCTTCTTGTGACGTACAACACAATTGCTGTGCTAGACTGCAGGGTCCCTCCCCATCTGCAGCACAGTTGTATTTGCCCCATGTGCTCCATACTGGCAGAGAAAAACCAATCCTTTCCTTTATTCACCAAGGCAGAACATACCAGCTGTAGTGCTTAGAATTTTTGCAAGTCACCCATGGTGAAAAAGCAAGACTGACTGTTTCCAAGAAAGCGAAGCTGAAAAACAAAAATAGATAATCTATACTTCCTTGCAGTATGATGTGCCGGATATTTGAGCCTTGTGGAGAAAAATGGAATGAATTGCATGGTCAGGGACTTAATAATTCTTAGAAATGAATCATTGCTGTCTGAGTTTCTATGGGAACGAAGAAATAAATGAATAATTAGGCTATTTTCAAATTAATTCTATCAGAAGATCCAAATGTTGTGCAGTGGTTAGAAGTATGCAAAGAAATAAATCATTGTATTATTTTGGTTTTGCTAGTTACCGTTCCTGTTGTTTTTTTTTAAAGTATGTTTTATACAACTTAGTCACAAAATGTTTAAACTCAAGAGAAACAGGACATTTGGCTGTGAGTTCACAACAATGAACTCATGAGGTTTATTTTTATATGCAAGTTCAACTTGGATGCATGCCATGTAACACAAAAAAGGTTACCACTTAATGCCTCTTTTTTTCTCTCCTAAAATGATGAGGGCATCTGGATCCCATTTTAAATTGCAAACTAGGCTTTTAAGCTTTTTAAAACAATTTGCATAGCTTGAACTAATTAATTCTTTGGTTGATGTGTAGGCAGTAAAAGACAACATGACCCCAAGCATGAGGAGGTGAGGGGGAAATGCACGAGTTTTGGCATTTCCTCGCTTTTGCAAGCTTCAATTTGCTACTATAACATTTCAATGTAAGTAGGTCATATGAGTAGCTGATGTCATCAAATAATACCAGAAGGAGACCCCTAGGATAAGTTAGGCATGTTTTCCAGCATCACAAACAAATGTTTGAAGAGCCAAAATACACAGCCCGATGTTCTCTTAGTTGTGTAAAGCCAACAGCCTCAACCAGCTGCATATGTCCTGTGTGAGTTAAGATCTATTTACTTCAGTCCCTGAAGAGCTTGTGAGTTCCTGATGGTAGGGGCCTGACTTCTGTGAGCTGCACTATTGCTGCTGGTACTGGGCTGATGACCCTCAGTTCCAGGTAGCTCAGTACCTACTGCTGCCCAAATAATTTCCTCTCAGATTTTGGAGTGATGATTTTCTCTCTCCAACAAAACAAGTCTTTTCAAGCGGCCCTCAATTGCATTCAAGAATGACTCTTCTCCAGCCCAAAGAAAGTTTTATGTCTTACAGTTGAACTATCATCAAAGCAGGTGTTACAGGAAATTAGAACCCTTCAGCTGTATGGAAACCACAAGAAACAAAATTTCTACTCTAAGTGAATTCATTTTCCATGGAAATGAAGAAACCTGAACTACAGACCTCCAAATCCTAATATGAAGTGTGTAATCCTAAAAGAGGCATCTTGAATTAGGTCTTGCCCAGGTTACAGTGCTTTGCAGTGGATGGCTGGAGGAGAGCTTACCTAATGAGTGCAGCATGAACAGACTGTTGAGGTGTTTCCATGAAGCTCTGTAGGAACCCAGTTCTCTACAAAT
>JANHGO010000046.1:24595107-24618802 GCA_024606505.1 Aquila spilogaster | reverse complement strand
ACATCAGAAGCTGAAAAATCCTTGACTTTAGACTCAACATTACTTAGCAACAACTGAAAACATCAGCGTTATCAACATTCTTCTCATACCTAGCTGAAAAACATAGTGCTGTACCAGCTGCTAGGAAGACAATTAACTCTATCCCAGCTGAAACCAGGACAAGTGGCCATGATGAGCGTGTACTATTTCAGGGAGAGCTACTTGGAGTGGCCCAAAGCAGGGCCAGAGAGTGAGCTAAGGGTTTGGTGGTGTGGACAAGCAGAAGCCCATTTCTGGGCAAATTCTCTTTTATTTCAGCAATGCCATGTTCCACAGGGGGCTACGTGAAGAAAACTGGATCCCGCGTTCACTTTTGTCCTCAAAACTTTAAGTGATGGAAAATCTGTTATGCATCTAATAATTAGTGGTTTGTTATCTTCACTGAACTTTATAGTTCGAGGCTGTATTCACTGAATTTCATCTTCTAACTACTGTGTCTCATTAGGCATTATTTTTGTTAAATCTCTTCCTCACTGTAAATGTACATAGGCTGTAATCAAGTAATTTCTTAACCTCTTGAATAAACTTAAATAGATTGTTTCTTCAGTCTCCACCTAACAGCTGTATTTTCCTGCTTTAACCATTCTCCCCTAAGCCCTTTGCAGATTTTCAACCTCCTTTTTTGAAGCGTGGATTCCCCCAAAGGACACCATGCTCTAGCAATGAGCTCACTGATGACATATGCAGAGAAAGTACCATCCCTTTGCCACTCAGTATTATCTCCCTGTTTCTTCATCCAAATATCTATTATGCTTTTAAATATGAGCTGTTCTGCTCAATTAGCTGCCTTGTAGAGCCCCGAGGCAGTTCCCCATTGCGGAGGGCTGATCTCCATTCTTTCTTCCCAGCTGCCCAAGCTTTTGTTTAGAAAACATGCTTTGCTTGACTGGGCATGGTGTACAGGGCAGACAAATTGCTCTGACTGCTCTTCTAACCTTCGTGATACCTGCATATTTTATCAGCAATTTTGAACTTATGTTTTAAAGATCTGTGAATCAACCAGTCCTTATTCAACTTAACATGTGCTCCAGTGATGGCTTATAGGATTGCGTTTTTCCTGTAGTTAGTATAGAATGGCACAAGTGTAATATGAAATCATGTGCTGGGCACTTAACTAAGTGTGTGAAATCTTCCTACTTGCTTTTTGAATGAAACTTGCAGTCTCAGAGAACAGAACTGGATTTGTCTGACATGGCAAATTTCTTTTAAATCACAGTAGCTGCTCTTGGTCTGTAACCATTGCACAGCACAGCTGGACTTTCCATTGGCTACAAGACAATTTAGTTTAACCCACCTTTTCCTGCGGCTCATGAATTTACTCCGAGAGTGCACAAAAACAGTTCTATAGTGAGTCATTGATCAATAAACACTATTCTTTTTTCTTTACTTTTTCTTTTCCTCTCTGAATTAGAGGGGAAAAGGGAAAACTTAGATTTCATTTGTTCTGGTGCAAATGCAAATTCCTTCTGGTGAATGAAAGAAAAAAGTGGAGGGTGTGAATAAAACAAAGGGATATTTCTAAACTTGATAGTTGCATGGAGAACACCGATAAAATCAGGAACTTTGCAGACAAAAGTATGGTTTTGGCGAAACATAGTTTTCACTTCAAAAAGTTATTATGAAAAAAAAATGGGTGGGAGATCTTTTAAACACTAGGCCCCAAAATATCACATACATTATTATCCATCTGTAAAAGTTTGAGTGATACTTATGAGGTGTTTGGGAAAATGACTTTTTTTTTTAAATTCACAAGAGGCTAAAAAACCTTTCAATTTCTCTCAGTCTTTTTGAAATGCATAAGGTTGGCAGTTGTTGTTGTGAAGACAGAAGAAAAAGACATAGGTGGAGAATTTTCCTGTGTAGTACATCCTCTAGCTAGAATGCTCCTTGCTCTTGCTCCACACTAAGTACTACATACAATGCAAATCTAAGTGTTGAGAACTAGCTACATGATTTAAGAGGGTCACCAGTCATAAAGAACTTGATGCAGGATGAAATTTTCCTTTTGTATGCTTAAAAGTAAGCTAGCTCTTCAAGACTTGTTCTCTATGTAAATACAAAGAAGCCCGCACAAAAAAACCCTCAATTAAAACCTTTCTTTTTAAGCATCAGTCTCAAATAGAGGAAACTTGATTTCACTCCATGTTCTTTGGAAAGGACATCTCTACTAAGCCATCTTCACATGTTGCTCACTGATTAGATGCTTCTTTGTATTTGGATATATATTAAATGAAAAAAACTGATTTCCCCCCTCTTTTACAATTTACACAGATCGCAGAGCCGTTAGCCATGAAACCAGCACAAAACCTAGTAGTAAAATGCCTACAATTTATTATGCAGTTATGCAGTTTAAAAGCTTAGTCCCCCATAAGTTATTGTTTTCTTAAGAAATGCAGATGCCTTTAAATGTAGTTCATTAGCATTATTCTCTAGTCTTTTTCTTCCTCTCTGGCTCAGCAGAATTGCTGCTCTTCATTTGGAGCCAATGGCTCCCAGTGAGACTCTTAAGTGGGAAGTGCGTCATACACCATGGTATTGAATCACAGTGCTTTTTCTAATTAAGGATCTACCAAAGCTTTTATAAGCATGATGCATTCTTGCTTACTGTCATGGCTTCCCCTTCTGTCTCCAAGAGGGAACAAGACAGATAAGGTAAATTTTTTTTTCCCTAATTTTTGTTCAATTTAATATGCCTGCTATTACAGGAGCAAAGCAGGAGGACAGCATACTGTACAAGAGTAATCTGCCTGAAAGAGATGGCACACACACAACTCTTAGGGTTTCTCTGCTAGTGTAATGACTAATTGACATGATGAGAACAGAATTCACGTAGCAGGCTCCTCTTAATGCTATCTTTAAATAATAACGCTGCTCCCAGTGCTCTAGAGTAATTGTCTCTCTGTCTGCCTTTGATAGCATCAGCTGAGAAGCATGTATTGTCTCCTAGGTTGTTAAGTGCCTAACAAGTCTGGGATTCGGAATTAAGTCAAAGGAAAAAAAAAAGATACCTTCAGAACTACTTTGCATTGTGAGTTACCTGCCTGCAATCTGAAGTGCCTTGCCTCAGCCTAGAGGTGTACAGAGACTAAAAAGAGAGGCTCCCTAAGCTCCTTGCTGCTGTAAAAACCCGTAAGGGCTTCAGAAAAACAATTGCAGTGTGGAGAAGGGCACCCACTTGTCCTTCCACAAAAAAGACTTCCCCAACGCACAGGTGCAGAGGGGAGCTGGAAGGGCTTTGTCACAAACTGCTTATTCCAAGTGTCCCAGTGGCCTGGCTGGGAGCGCACAGCGATGCTGTCTCAGGAGTGTGTTGACTGACATCCACAGGGCTCCGATCTGGAGTTCAGGATACCAAAGGCATCCTTGTGGTTGTGTGCCAATTGGTTACAGAGAGAAGATGTACGCTTTATGTGTAAATAGGTATTCTCTCTAAGGTTTGTGGGGTGAAATATCTGTCTGATGGCTGGCTGGTAGGAAAAGCATTTGTGGCTGTTTAAATGTGGGATGAAGCCATGGCTGGAACTGGCTTTGTTCTTTTTGGCTGGTGAAGGCAAATAAAGGGTGTCATTGGCATTTGTCTATAAGAAGGGCTGTTATAGCAATTAGCTTCTAACTTTCATTTCACAGTTTCTACTCATTATCTTTGATAAATGAAGGGTGCTTAGGATCAGGAGTGCCTCCTGAAATGGAAGGGCTCAACCATGACACCTGTGCATGCAAACACAGGTTGAAATCACTGGTACAGTGTTTGCTTTGTACCACCACAGTTCTACCACCTATTAAATTGCTTCACATTGGTGCTGTGCTGGGTCACGTTCCAGTGAGAATGACATGCATAATCTACCTGTGGGCTTAGGCAAGTGGAGTAAATTCACTCTCCTCCCTCACCACCTCACTTGCCTTCCCTCTGGTGCTTTGCGTGACAAGATGAAATGTGTCCCGCTGGACTAGAATAAAACAGAAAGCCACTTGTGACTTCCTTAATATGATGAGGACGATGTGGTGAAGGGGAACAACTCTCTGAGTTGATCAGACATCTAGGAGTCTTAAAAACATTGCTCAGCTTGTGCTGAAAAGATCCACAAAACTGAAAAATAGTAACAAACCCCAAACACATCCATCACCACTCCAAATCTTCCTCTGATTAAACTGCTTGGAATTCTACTTGGCAATGATAAAGAATGGCATTTGAGAAAGGTCACGAGAAACATTTTCAAGTTCACTCGTCTGGAATAGATATGTATTTAGATTGCTCAGTTGTAGTGTATTGATCACCACAATGATTTCAGAGCTCTGCATTTCTGGTAAGGAGGATGACTGTAGGTAGTAGACTCAAACCTGTCTCCCCCTTGCCATGCGCTTACAGCAGGGCCACAAAGGGAATTTCCCTCATGGTAAAGTGGGTGCATCATGTGGGCTACTCCAACAGTCATCCCCTATGAGGGAACTCAATAAAACTGATCCTTCCATGCAAGTGGGGCAGCTTCTTGCCATTATCCATGGGATAAGAGCGTGGACATTGCCTCAGAAGAGCCAATGCTTTGGGTCACTGTCCCAGCTTGCCCCATGGTAACCGTTCTTGCCTGTATTGTATGTTGTGACCCTGCAATAAGTTACTGTTTTAAACTAGGGCAGCTGATCTTCCTGAGCTCACAAGCCACATACCAAAATCTTCAGCTGTCAAACAGCTACAAGGCGTGCGCCCCATGGTCCAGGATGCCAAGTGGAGGGAGAGCTCCAGGAGCGATTCACGGGCAGGATGAGCCAATGGCTCCCCCAGGGTCCCATGGCTCCATGAGGGATGGGACTGTGCCGGGGTGAATGCAGAGCAACTTAGTGATATTAGCAATGACTCACCCTACTCGCTCCATCAGGATTGAATTAACCGGCAGCCCCTGTTGCCAGTACGGTGGCTGTGGTCATGGAGTGTCACACTGGCGAGAAAGCTGTGTTAAGCACCACTCCTTCAAATACCTGCCTAGGGCTGAAGAACCTCTGCTTGGCAACACCTGTAGACTAAAGGGTGCTCCTCCTGCTTTTTAAAACGCAACCAAAATGAACAAACAAGCTCAATCTATTTGCTCTCCAGCCTCCACAAACTCATTTTAACAGTCCAGCTCTATCCAGCTTGTTGATACTCTCCCTTTGATGTACAAAGAATAAATCCCAGCTTCCTAGCAGAGGCCTGAGCACTAAGGCTTCTGTATGTGGCAAGCTGTTTTGCAGAAATGGTGATGCACTTGAGCTACTGAAGTTATTACGTGGCTATCAGACTAACTGGTTGCAGACAAATCTGTGGAAAATTCTCTGGTTTGTATTTTCTCTCTTCAGTGTTAACGCTGCAGCACTGGAGCCTGAGAATGGAGAATGGAGCAGCTGAGCTGCAGGACTGCAACCCAAGATAATTCACACAGTGTTTTAAGTCTCCTTGCTCAGCATTAATAGAATTCCTGCCAAACTCAATTACTCCCACCCAAAGCTGAATTAACTTGCCTCTGTAGCAGTAAATTTTTGCTCTGTCTCAATACAAACTGAGGGCAAATGATTTTACTAAGTAATCCTCTATACTTATCTGCCTCCAGAATTTCACTATGGTATATGGTATATTATATGGTATAATATGGAATTATATGGTATAATTCCATCTATAGGTAGGTACTTAAGTACACATTTCAAACCACTGGCCCAACAAATACCTCTGTTTTTTAATTAGATACCTATTATCATTTGCCATCTAGGTATTAAATGCCATGGAGTGTATCCATCCTTTTAAAAAGTTTAAACACCTCTGGGAAAAAAGGGAACAAAGACTGTCACGTGCTGTGGATCCACTTTGGGTCTCAGTCTCCTGATCCTCCTCCAAGTAGAAAACTGCCTCATTGAGGTGGACGGATTTATGTGAAGAACATTCTGTAGAAATTGGGGTCCAAATTAAAACACTGGCTTTAATCAGTGTAGCAGATAATGGGCAGCGAAGTAGGAACTCGTTAGCCAAGTCTCCATGTTTGAACTGTAGGACAGGGCTAAAATTGCCAAAAATCATGCCACTTTGTACACATGGCTGCATTGCACATGCAACTCACCTGCCCGCAGGAGCTGTGCTGACAGCAAATTCCCAGTTTTACACTTGTTGGCAGGCAAGCTTAGTGTATACAGGGGAACAGCACAGAGAAACAATCATACTTGAACTGGCAAGTCCTCATGCACATAATTCCCCCCACCTGCACAGAGCAAAGAGTAAATGGAAATTATGTCTTACTGGATCAAATGTTATCTTACTCTTTTACATTGTTTTTATTTGTAATAAACAAAAGGAACTTGTCCTTTAAAATGACAAACTTTCTTTTACTTTACTCATATTGTCAGAAGTAATTTTTTAGGCCTTGTTTACCCTTTGCTAGAAGCTATAGATGACTTTGCGGGACATTTCTGAGAGCAAGAAGAGAGACTGTCCTGTGTAAATAATCACCGAGGTGTGGCTAGCATGGAACGTACAAAGAAACATGTTTAAAGTAACAGTGCATGAAAATCTGGTAGCTCTATTTTTTCACTTTGTCATCTTCTCATCATCATCTCTTTCACTTTATCCTTCAATATAAGAGGAAAGGTAAAAGATGGGTCTCTTCTCTTTGTAACATCTGTCTCATTAAGACATCTCCTGTTCAGTGCAGGTAGGGTTTAACCTTGAGATATTTTCTCTTCAGTAAGAAGAGACATGTGAGTCTTCAACTGGAGAAGAGGAAATTCTGCTCTAAGGCAACAGGGGTGGGTAATAACCCTTAAACCTTCCTGAAGTTCATATCCTAATTTTACTATTCCAGTTAATTTTTGTGGACAGCTTTATAGCTTGGGAGACCAGAAGAGATCGCTATCTTTCTCATCTCACGCCTTACATAGCACATAGTGTTAGAAAAGTTGTCTTGTTGCCCCAGCACTAAGCACATGGTTACGACCGAGCCAGTAAATTGTGTTTCCGAATTCAGAGCAGAGCCTGGTGAAGCTGTGATACTCTGGCACAAATCACACCTCTTCTTTAGGCTCCTTTTGGAACAAGACTCTTGGTTAGCCTCTTCTTCTCTGAAAATGTTTGTACATCGAGGCTTAAAATGCTTAATGGTGTTATCCAAAAAAACTTTTAAATTGAGTCATATGGACAGGAAATGGAATAATTACATAATATCAACAATAGCACTAGAATAAGGCAAAATAAGACGTCCAGGCTTGTATGCTCTAAGGTTAAATATGCAATATTAGTAAATTAATTTTACATATGTTTGTTGCTGCACAATCCAGGGAATGGTGACAAATGGAACATAGTCAGTCCAGCGAGAAATACCGAGAGAAATACCAAGGGGAGCCAGGAAAGTGCTGTCAGGCAGCAATGACATCAGCCTGCAACCCTTGCCAGCCCCTCTCCACCACGTCCACAGTTCCAGATCGCCGCTCTGCAAAGAGCCACCACTCCCTTCCCGTTAAATCATTGTGCACAAGACCAACTCTAAAAGTCATCTTTTTTTTTTTTTCCAGTTTACAAGAACGTATCCCGACTACCTGACATCTAATGTTGAATATGCAATTAATTTGTTTATCTGAACAAAATATTCAGCATTTCAGATGGATTCCCTTCTTCTTGCCCTACTCTGGTACTCCCTTGAATTTTGCTTGTTTTCTCCAGAGCTTGTTAAAAGGTTGAAGGCTCCCATTTTGGTGACTAGATCGTCCCCACCATAGTTTGGTTTGTTACCTCATGCCTTTGGGCTGCAGCCACTCCCACAACTGTTTCTTCAGGCTGCTTTTGAGAGTGTATATAATATCTGAATTGCTTAGTAAAGAATCTGTCATTGGGGGGGTCAGATGGATGAGGAAACTGGTGGCTAACTAACGGTTTTTGCTTGCTTGGCTTGTTCATTTAATAAATAGTAGAAAATGTTCTTCAGTCAATGACTGATTTATTTTCAAAGTTTAAAAATGTTAGAAAATACTGTGTGGGAAGTGGAATTTAATCTTCCCAAAGGAGACACTGGCCTTCAGTTTTCAGATATTACTTTAAATATGCCTAAAAATTACCAATGGTTAAACAGATCTGCTTCCAAGAATGTTTTGATGGCTTACAAAGGTCAAACTAAAGGTTAGTTTAACTATTTTAAGTTGCATAACCTTCAAAAGACAGTGACAGCTGAAATAACTCAGTAATTTTATGTAGCAATCAATATAATGGCTGGAAAAGCATGAGAAGGGATATATAATTTTCAGAACTCACCGTAAAAAAACAGAAGTAATGTTTTTATTGAAAGAGATGTATTTTTACCTCAGGATAGATAATGTGCTTTTCTATAGCATTGGAAAAAACTCAGTGAAGACAAAGTACTTCAATTTTAACATGAGGCAAACTCAGCAAAATCAATTCTGTGGTCCTCATTGACAGTTATTGAATTATCTTGAAGTACAACTAGAGCTTCCTTCTGTTTTTATGTTGGAATAGCTCACACAAATTAGCATTACCGCTTGTTAGCATTATTCTAGGTAAGCAATGTGAAAAGTAAATTCTTTCAGTTATTCTTGTATTCAGTTTCAGCAGGAGTTAAAATCACAGACACGCTATTAGTTGTTTTTTCATTCTTTGTATCTACCAAGCAGCATCTTGTCACATAAGCACTCTCATAATTTTGAGGTGAACATGTTCAAGCCTGAGTCTTGACAAAGGTAGGAATTTCAAGTCTCTGTTTAAAAAAAAAAGGAAGAAAAAGTAGAGTCAAATATATTGTTGACTGAAAGATCATCTTATAACTGCAGCTGTGTTTTTGGATTTGGAAACCTTGTGGTCCCTCCTATTTCTTCTGTAGTTGTCCTGAGAGATCTTTCACCTGTTTGATTCTGCCCTCCCTTAACCCCTACTATTCCCTTAGTCTGCAGATAGCTCCATTCTTAGTCTTTTTCTCAGATCTCTACCACTTAAAGTCTCTGCCTTTTAAGAACAAGGATATTGTATTTATTTGTGTTTGACATTACAATAACAGATGCCATAAAAGTAGACACAATTTTCGGTAGGAGTTGCATGTGAACATTTGAGTGCACAATTCATGTCCTTTGTAGTTTTGATCAACACCCTAGAAAAATGATGCCAGAAAAACATTAAGACTAGAACATTGAAAAAGTATGAAAAATAATTAATTAATAAAAATAAGAGCTAGTGCAATATAAACTCTGAGTACATTGAAATGGAATCTAACATGGCCCACATCTTAGTCTTCCCATGTCTTCCAAAAATAGCTTTGAACACATGTATCAAAAATCACATTAAACTCTATAAGCATGTTTGAAAGAAAGATGTGCAATAGTTAATTTTTTTTTTATTTGGACGATCATAAGGCTTGCTTTTTATCTTTTAATTCCAAATTTAAAACTTGAATAAACTTAATTAATTAATTAACTGATACATAAAACTTAATTTACTTTCTCTAGAGACTGGGCAGCTTTACCTTTTATTTTAAACCACTGAGCTTATTTGTAACAAAACGTTATTTTCCCCTTTTTAAAGAGACTAAATATTTGCTGAATAAGCATTAATTTTTTACTAACTGCAGTTGATTTGAATCAGTATTTGGGGGAATTATTTTTTAAATTATTTTTCAAATTATATCCAGCTCTAGTTTGGATATGCCAGCCTTTGTTATCTTATATATAAGCCTAACCAGTTAATCATTCCTGGAAGTTTGCCATTGTTAAAAATTAATTTAGTATTGATTCATCCATATTTTTTTCAAATGTATATTTAAATTATATACTACTTTCTTTAGTCATTGACTGGAGAAATTAATGGCTTGCATGAGGTTTGTCCTTCATAAATATCATTAAAAATTCCTCCCTTCAAATGGAAATCGAGCTTCATAGAGCTTGTTCTGTTGTGACACAATTACAGCTGTTTTCCTGTTCCAGCTCCAGGGGAATGTATATCCATTAAAGAGTCATTAGATAAAAACGCACAATCAACTCCTCAGCGGGAACAAGAACCCGCTCACCAAACCATGGGAGTACTCTAGGCGACAGGCTAAATGCAGATACTTTTTTACTTACTCTCTTTCCCTGACTTTATCGATCTATCACTCTTTCCTGCATGCTGATGTGGCTTCAGCGCACTGACGTCAGTACAGATGAGTGTTAGGTAAACCCAATCATATACTGGATTGGGCTGCCTTCAGCTAGATCTGCATTAATAAATTAAATGGGCGCTGAAGTCAACTGGCCCACAGAATAGCCCACATCTATGGCGCTACCATTTTTTTCACCCGGCAGCTGGGTGACTGCATGCACGCTGCCTATGGGGAGAGGTCCCTCGGACCCTCCAACTCCCAAACCATGCTCAGGAATTGCCTGGGAGAAGGCTGGTTGATGTGGGTATGTCTCATGCCAGCGGCCATACTCAGAGTTTATTAGTCTAGACAAACCCATCCCAGTGGCCAGAAATGTTCCCACGCACTGTTTCATTTACTAATGAAAACCTTGGAAACGTCACCATACTTGGAGTGAGGGTGACAGCCTGCAAGTCCCAAGGTGCTGAGGTGCCCTGCAGAGTCAATGGCTTTTGGGTAGGCATGGCTGAAAAAATGCCTAGCATTATGGACTTCCAATTAAAGATGGACTTTGGGAGATATTTTTTTTTGGTACGGATTTCTTTCTTGGATGCAAATATCTAAATGCTACCCTGTGAGTCCTTGGCTTCAGTGCTCTTCCAAGAAAGTTTCACAGTGATAGTAGTGCAAAGCACTTCAGAACACCTGAAGAGGAACGGCTAAGCTTACAGACAGGGCCACGGCTTACTCCTTATACTGCTGTAGCCACTACTGTGGGGTTTATGTGAGTGGGAGCACTTGGCCAAACATAGCATAGTGTCACAGAGGAGAACACACTGCATGAACACTGTAAACCAGCTACTAAACTACCTAAAATTTTTTCCATTTTTTTTAGATCCCTTCTTTGTCTTCTGAGAGGCGGGCTCATCCCTCATCTCACTGGTTGGCTAGCGCAGGTCTGAGAGCCTCTCATGATGTAGCAAGTCACTCGAATACAGGAAATTTGCTGGTCAGTCTGTGAGGTAAGCCTTTATACCATCTGATGAATCCAGTTGGAGACATTCTGAATCATGGAGCTGCTGTTAGCAAAACACTGTTTACTTACACTTTTCTTATATTCTGCTGGGGGTGGTGGTGCTGTCTTCAGAAACCTGACTTTTTCAGTGAACTAATATAGTTCAGAAATTAATCTTGGAAGGTGTAACTCACAAAAACCCAATACAACGTCTGCTACAGCTGTTTCCTCTTGACTGAGAGCCTGTTTTACTCCACAGACAGCTTTTTCGGTGACTGACCTGCAGGTAGACTTAAGGTAGGTCTTTAGGTTACCATCTTCAGCTTTCTTTGTGTTTCCACATTTGCTCTAGTTTCTCTGTAAGTAGCTCAAGCTACTCACACAATCTCAGGCTGATAGTCTAGAAGTGTGCAAGAGCTAGATCTATATTTCTAATTAGATAATTTGTATTTCTCTGCAGAGAGAGCTGATCTCTTCAATGCAGAGAGTTATCCATTAGTGTTTATTACTGTTGGATCTCCTTTGGAGCTTTCTGTTGCGTAAGCTGAAATTTCAAGATAGCAAAACGCCATGTTTTATTTTCAGATAAAATCAGAAACAGAAAGAAGGAAATGTTTAAAAGCTTTCACTGCTCATGAAGTTAAATGAAGTTACATATGCTGGGTTTATTTTATATAAAGAACAATGGGGGGCAAGGAAAGAAAACAACTTGTGCAAGAAATCTCTTTGCTTAATCTCTCTGTATGTTTCTAAATATTTGTTCCCACTTCTCACTCACTTTGCCTTCCCAAAATGGAATGACTTTTTGTAATTGTTTTGGAAGCAAAACAGCAAAAGGTAAAGCCTTTTAACCTTGATTCTGCATCAGTTTACAATGCAGGGAATCTAGCCATGGCGCTTCTCTGGGTTCTTACAGTAGTGAGTTCTTACAGTTCTTCAAGCAGTGAGTGTAGGTGATTTGCAGTGTTCATGAGAGTTCATAATGTAAAAGTCCCAGCTGCAACACAGCTCTGGATCCTATCCCTAGTTTTAAGACAATCTGAGACCCTAGAAATGAACACTGACTTTTGTCCTCTTAAAACTCCAAGGCATTTCTCCCCTCACAACATAGTCTTCAAAGTAAACTTGACCCTGTCTATGGAATTCTCTCACGCATTGAGATACCAGCTTTTTGTATCCAATGGACATGGCAGGTTTCTGACTGATGTTTGGTTTAGACATATACACAAAGTGCCTGATGCACCCGCTGAGCCTAAACAAAGAAGCCTGGGGAAGGTCTCACCATATCTATTGTCTTACACTGACATCGGCCTTTCCATTACAAAGCCCTTCAAGACCAAAAGTAATCAATAATGATGAATGTGGTTTGTTCCCTGTGTGCATCTGAGACAGATGGAGAGTCACTGTGGACAACAATAGCTGGCAGGCAAGGGCCCTGACATGGTTGTTTAAAAAAACCCCGAAAAACTTACATAAAAGTACAAAGTTTGGTGGGTTTTTTCTATATTTGCCTGCTTGATGACAGATTCCTTCAGCGAGCAGTAACTGCATTGCCTGCTTGCATGAGGATCAGTGCTGTTGCTGAACAGCATCCATCTCTCAGAGAAACGGCAGGCAGTTTTTCCGCATGATTCTCTCTCTGCATCTCCCTTCCTTTCCAGACTCTCATTTCCCTAGCTCTCTTTACCCCTTTCTCCATCTCTCTCCTCTCTTGCTTAATCTATCTGCTTCCAGCATGCTCGTTTACAGAGGCGTCATATAGTTGAAAATAAATGCCTCAGTTAGTTGATCTTGGAAAGAAACTGGTTATGGTCTATGCTGCATTTTAAACCTCCTTATATATAGCTGTGTTCAGCTAGGGTCAGATGGGGGAAGCAGTCCCACAGTGGCACGACCTCAAAGAGACTGCAGGTATCACCGCGATGAGCATGGATGTAAGAAAGCAGCCTTGCCGAGAGGCCAGGAGGTTGGCTTCATGTTGTGAGCAGACACTGCACATACCTTATCCCATCCCTGCCTGCTCACATTTGTTCCACCCACAGCACATCTCCCCTTTGGCAGAGGTATATACCAGTCCTCTGATAAATGCAAAAAGAAGGGAAATCAAAGCAGACTGGAAATGAGCAGAACTCGATTATTTTTCCAGTATTGGTTTTGTTTTTCAGTTGCCTTAGAGTTCTCTTGTGATGCCAGTAGAGGTACAGCCGGGTAGTTGGGAGGGATGATGATGAGTCATTAGTGATACCTATAAAAGCATTTACAGTAGCACTCACCTAAGAAAATTATTTTAGTAAAGCTAGGAGCAATGAGAGAACAAAACAGGTACACAAACAGGAACCTCTGAAGTTGGATTTGGCCCTCAGTTTCAATGGGATGAGAGAGAAGCTTTCCTGTTTAATAGTTAATAACAGAAAGCCCAATGTAAGCGTGTTAACAGGTTTTTATTACAACATATTAGTAATTAATCAGAAACTGCATAATAATATTTTACATGGAGTTCAACAGATTGTGCAGTAGTGGATATAAATAGGGGAACATTACATGAAGGTCACAAGATCTTTTAGTGGTTTAATTAGCATATAATGGGACTACTTGATCTTAATGTGTGGCTAACTTTGTTTCTGAACATATGATCTCCTCCCCATCAATAGGCAATCCTAGCTGCGTGAACTGCTCCACTGATCACCTAAAAGGATATGTAATAATGCTGGCACGCTTTGCTTTTCTAGACAAAGGCACATGCTGTCAGTCACCTGCAACACCTTGGCTAAATTATTGACCAATGTTATTGTCTTTGTGCGTCCGGGTGTGGGGGGGGGACGGGGTCAGGACACGACCCATTGGAGACAAAGCTTGTGACATCCAGTGAATTCTTCTTAGTTCCCAGGCTCTAATTTATATGGACCCCATCCATGAGTGTGTTTCTGACCTTTCCCTTCCCTTTTTTTCTCAGTCTCATGGCTCCAGAAGAGCAGGCATGCTCTGTCCACTTCAAGCCCCATTTCTCCCACACCAGTGGAAAGGAAAGCACAGGACTGGCATTTTGATAATTTATTCCAATCTTCCCGCATGGAGGAGGTGGGGGAATCAAAGGCTTCTGGTGTCAGTGGAGTTGTACTCTTGTAAATGAGGGCACCGTTTAGCTTTGGATCAGGCTAATTCCTCCCTGTGGATGGCCTTTGGAAGAAAACAAAAAAGCACACCCAAAGACAGATTGTTTCCTTTACATTACTAACAAAAGTGTTTATTCTAGTAAAAAGCTGGAGAGGAGCAATTAGAGACTTCAGGGAATACGTTAAGTGAAAATGTGTTTTTGGTTATCCTGGAGTACAGATAATTTACTAAATTGCCGTATTTAACTCTTGTGGTCACCAGTGACAGAGTGACCCTGTTGTGGTAATGCTCCTCTGCCATGCTCTGAAAAATCCAATAACCCGTGCAGCTGCTCTGGCACGATGCTCGTTGCTGCCTGCCCGAGCCCCAGAAATGTGCTGTGTGCCTTGGAGAGAGGACTTCCATGGAAAGTCCCCTGCTGCTTGCTGCCGCTGGGCTGTATATACTGCCCTGGCTACAAGGACAGCAAACATCTCATGTCTTGCTCTGTGAAAGGAAAGGGATGGCAAGAGGAAAGTGACCCTAAAAGTCCTTCCTGTGGCTTATTTGCAGCAATTCTATATCTTCAGTGTGCCTAAAAAAAGCCTTCATCCAAATCTGTTTGGCAAGCTACAGTTATCAGTTCCAGCCCAAAAACTGTTACGTATCTAATCTCTACTGATTGGAAAAGATGAAGTAAGTAGGAAAGAACAGGATGGACAGATGAAAATGAGTCGATGCAAGCTTTTAAAAAAATAGCTTTTTCTTCATTATTTTTGTTTTATCCTAAAGCTATGCCTGGTGTCCAAGCACAGATGTGAGTGTGTGCATCCTCTTCCTTCCATCTTCTACTGCCAAGTTAAGCATTTGCCCTGAACCCTTACATCTGGAAGGGATGCCCAGGCACCGGGGTGGGCACCAAAAGACCCCAACAGCTTTCAGCAACCTCACTGCATGGCTGGTTGTTATCCTTTCTTGCTCGAGGGTTGGTTTGCTGGAGTTATGAGACATTGTGAGCGTACTGTAGCTTTGCCATTTGTGTGTGTGAGTGCACACACGTGCGCACTACAGCATGTAACTGCGGTGAGGCTGGGGGATGTTACTGTACTGTTGCAGCAGCCAGCCTCTCCTAGACACATCCCTGCTGCATCTGTCCATCTAGCTCAAACCATCTGCTGCTCTGAAGCCACTGATGTCTTTCCTTCAAGGACATTCAACAGTATTTCCTAACAGAAATGAAGGAAACCTTGAGAAACTATTACCCTTCCCCTATTTCAGTCTGGTATGTACTCTAGTGTGGCCCCAGCTGTTTTCATTGTTGTCCACTATATTTAAACAGAATTTAAAAAAAAAATCTGTACTTCTCCTAACCTCTACTATCATTTAAAGTTTCCTCTCATCCTTTAAAGACTTGTACAGAGTTCTAAGACAGAAGACAACAGCTTACAAAGATGAACCCTAAAAAAACCCCCAGTGATAATCAGGTAAGAATACCACATTCTCCCTTAGAACCTTCCCAATTCTTTTTTTTTTTTTTGCCTGACCTCTATCCAAATCTCAGAAATTATATGTTTTGAACATCAGCAGACTTGTATATAGTGAACTAGCTGATTTTGGATAAAGCAGCAGGCTGAATTCCAACATCGTAACCTGCGTTTGGGTCTCCCTTCCTGCCGGTAGTCTGAGATCTACAGCTCAGCCTTCTGCAGCACGGTTGGAGAGAGGGGCAATAATTTATACAGAAAGGTAATTGGTCCCTCTTGCAGATCACTGGTTTCATGCTTCTGATAAGACATCCATCATCAACCAGTTGTCAGTTTACATCTTCAGATAGTTTTAATGCAATGTGTATCTCCCTCCTCTGCCAAAAATATTGCAGTGACCTTCTCTAGAGGTGGCTACAGCCTGGGCATCATTAGCAAGATCCACACCTGAAAGGAAAGTCTGTAGGTTTTGACCAAGCAGAGGTGAGAAAACACTGGTTTGGCTGAAGCTGCCACTAAAAGCATCTGTTGCTATAAAAAGCAATAAAAAGCTGGAAACCATGAACAGGCAGCAGACGCACAGTCTTGGTTGGCTGGTCAGTGCAAACCCTGCCAGTTTCAAGCTCTTTTCCAAGCCTGTCGGCAGTGGCTCTCTCTTGTGTGGGCTGAGCTTTGGATTCCCCCTGCTCTCTCAGTCTAATCCTGCTGAGTCATGGGAACTAGAAACTTATAAAGGGGCACGGCGTGTCAGCCCCATGAGACGCACTGAACTCAGGGGCTGGCCATACCAGGTGTTATTCCTACAAAAGATGGGCTCCTCTCAGCAATTGCATGAATGTGTTGTATTTTGTCCTGTATTACGTGCCAGAGACCAGGCAGATCTAGGCTGCATACAAAAAGGTATGGCCATGCCATCTTCTGTGTATTTTGCCTGTGCCTGACTAATGGTCGTTAAATCCAAACAATTTCTGTGGCATCATTCAGTCAAAATTCTTTACTTAATTAAACCACAAATGGTCAATGTATTGACTTCCAATGATAGATGCAGCAGTCCAAACTGAAGAGGTGGAACCTATTCTTCCTTAGAAATTTGGATCCCTGAAAAATCAGCGGTGGCAAGAAGAAAAAAATCTGAAATGAAACTTCTTGATCACTTCTCCCCAGCTGGCTCACTGTTCACAGGATGAAAGGGCGACAAACGTACCGCTGGACTAAGCACCCCTGGGACTGTTTTTGGCAGCTGGTGGGGGATGAGCCACCTCCACCCACAGTATTACCCTCTCTCTCCCCACATTGCAGAGCGGCTGCAGGCAAACAGCCAGCTGGGAATGGTCTCCAGGCTCTGCTAACTCCCAGACCACACCTGTGGACTGTGATATTTAGGATGTGCCAAAGGCTTGCCAGAAAACTGTTCTAATAAAATAACAATACAGATGATCAAGTTTCGGGAACTAGGAACATACCTTGGCACCGTAATAGATATACTACAGTAGATACAGCCAAGCAGCCCATGTTCTGGATGAAAAGCTCTGTATTTTCAGCCTACAGCAACTGTTTTCTGGTGTCTCAGACACCTTTGCTTTGGATTTCTCAGGCATGGTAGAAGCTGCCATATCAACATACCACATAGCTAGTTAGATATCTTGTCTGTGTTGGTCATTCCTGGTTGGTAATTTACCCTCCATTTAATCTTTCTCCATTTTATCTCCTAGTTTTAACCATAGCCAAAAGCAATGCTTGCAGTCCACGAGGAGTTTAAATTATACTGCTGATACTGAAATTACAGTGTTCATGCTTGAAATTATGCTTCCAACTTGGACGTTACCTTTCCTTACTACATCAGGATCAAATCCACAGGGCTTTTCCTTTCTGCATTTGGTCATTGAGTGAAAACACTTTCCTTCTGCCTGACCCACGCAATCTGCTGCAGTGGGCAGAATGGTGCGATCGTCTGTCAGAGTGCAGAGCCCAAGTGACGCCTTCTTGAGTTGTTTTTACTGTATTGAAGCTGCCACTGCTCCTGTGCTCTCAGCACCATGTGACAAGAATTATGTTGTGTTTGACAAATTCTGCCTCTTGTAAATTACCTTGTACACCTAAATGATACATAAGTAAGGCCTAATAATAGCAAGAGCAAAAGCTGCTCCAAAACACTTCCATGCATCATTCATAAGAGTAACAGAGCTCACTGTTCAGTTCTGCTCTTGATCTTGAAGTTACTTCTTACCGGGTGTTTTTTACTAGTCTGACTAACAGTGCACGCAGAGATCTACATACTCATTAGGAACTCGTGCTTGGTGTATGCTCAATCTCACGTTCGTTAATGAACTCCACTCGTGCCCCTTGTCTCTTCCCCTCCATCCCTCACCCTGCTGACAGTTACTCGCAGGACGCTTCCACCAGAACTTGTGGGCCACAGTGCAAACTGCAAGCTGCCAACCTGACTGCATTTATGGATTTTGAGAGTGGGAGAAATCCCTGCAAATGTCATTTTAGTTTCTATTGCCCTGGTAGATTAGTTTTCTAATGCATCTGTAAATGGGTGTATCATTTACGTTAATTTATTACCTACAACTCTCTAGTATGTTTATATGAAAGCCACAAATGTACTTTAATGTGGATACGAAACGCTTAATTGTAGCATTACCTAAATGAGCATCATTACCAAATGATAGGGTTTTTTTAAAGTTAGTTTATTTATTTATTATTTATTTTTCCCTTTTACATGATTGAATTTTCTTTTGCAGTTATTTAAGAATGAAACCTTTGAAGTTTCTATGGGTTCAGTCCTTTGATTTGATGGGGTTGCAGCATGGCTGCCCCACTGCTCTATGAAGGAAGACCAGTGCCTATTTTCTACCCTGGTAGCTGGAAAGGAATTAGTTGACCCTGTGCGGCTTTCCCTTCCATCACCCAATTTCCAGATTACTCTGTGGTGTAATCTGGAAATCGAAGATAACTGTTTATGATTCTTGACTTGTCCATGCAGCCTAGGAACCATTTTAAACTTCTGGGTATTTCTTTATGAATATCATTGGCAGAGCTGGTCTTCAGCGCTGCAGAACAGCTTGATAGTCACTTCACAGGCAGCAGTTGTGGGGTGTTTTCTGCATCTGTTTCTCACCTGCCAACATCTACTTGGTCAACCTTGGGAGCAAAAATAGTCTTTCAGTTTGAGTGTGCATTGTGCACCATTGAGCTAGCCACGCTACCACATCCTTACGACAGAAATTGATTCGCACGTTTGCGCATAGTGGAGCTGACGTATCTTTTTCTGCTTTTGTGTTGTAATTCTGAGGGTGCACAACCCTCATGAGCTGCAACCACCTCACCTCTTCCTGCCAGAGAAGCCATTCATTGTGTTTCCTTTAACAACTACTGTGTTGCTGAGGTGGTAAGTGCTGACCCTTAGCTGCCCTGCAGTGGGACAAAGCTGATTTTCCTAGGTAGCTTCACCAAACAAGTGCTTGAACACCAAAGTACTATCAAAATTAGTGCAACATGCGTTGATGGTCTTGGCACAGAGGCTAAGGACTGAAAAGGTCTGGAAGCAGAAGTTGAAGCCAAACTTCCAGAGGAACGGTGAGTATGAAGGGCTAATTACATAGACAGGATATGTGTCTAGATTGGAGGTGAGGAGTCCATTTATTGCCTTATGTTTTTGTGTCAGTCATTGTTTTCACTCATTTTTCCAGTTGTTCTGGGGAAGTCACTCTTTCGCCATACACTGTACACTTTTAGTCAGGCAAGGACCAACCTGGGTCTGGAAAAAGGCTGTCAGGTCCTTACCCCCCTCAGCCCATGCCCAGCTGGTGCGTTGTCCCTTCTCATGGTGTAGGAAACAATTGCTCTGCTAGGCTGCAGGGTCCCTGCCCATTTGCAGCAGGGTTGTATTCATCCCACGTTCTTCCAGTTTGGCAGAGCAAATCCAGTTCTTTCCTCTCCTCACCATGGCAGAACATACCAGTTGTGATGCTTAGGTTTTTTTGCAAATCACCTGTGGTGGAAAAGCAAGGCTGTTTCCAAGAAAGCGAATCAGAGAAACAAAAATAGATAATCTGTCCTTCAGGTGAGCTTTCTTTGCAGTACAGTGTGCTAGCTATTGGAGCCTTGTGGAGAAGAACGGTATGAATTGCATGGTCAGGGACTTAATTCTTAGAAATGAATCATTGCTGTCAGAGTTTCTACGGGAACGGAGAAATAAATGAATATTTAGGCTATTTTCAAATTAATTCTGTCAGAAGATCCAAAGGTTGTGCAATGGCTAGAAGTATACAAAGAAATAAACCATTATATTATTTAGATTTTGCTAGTTACTGTTACTGTTTTGGTTTTTTTTTTTTTTTAAAGTATGTTTTATACAACTTAGTCACAAAACATTTAAACTTAGCAGAAGACAAACAGGACATTTGGCTGTAAGTTCAGAACAATGAACTCATAAGGTTTATTTTTATATGCGAGTTCAACTTGGGTGCATGCCATGTAACACAAAAAAACAGTTACCACTTAATGCTTTTTTTTCTCACTTGAAGTGATGAGGGCATCTGGATCCCATTTTAAATTGCAAACTAGGCTTTTTAGCTTTTTAAAACAATTTGCATAGCTTGAACTAATTAATGCTTTGCTTGATGTGTAGGCAGTAAAAGACAACATGACCCCAAGCATGAGAGAGGTGAAGGAGAATTCCATGAATTTTGGCATTTCCTAACTTTTGAGAGCTTGAATTGGCTACCCGAACACTTCAATGTAAGCAGGGCATACGCGCAGCGGATGTCATGCAGTAATACCAGGAGACCCCTAGGATAAGCTACGCACGATTCCCAGCATCACAAATAAACGTTCACAGAGCCTAAATACGCAGCCTAATGTTCTGTTACCTTGAGCAAAGCCAACAGCCTCAGCCAGATGCATCTGTCCCTCGTGAGCTGAGAGCTGTTCGCTGCAGTCCCTGAAGCACGTGTGAGCTCCTGACGCCAGAGGCCCAATTTCTGTGATCTGCAGTATTTCTGCTGATACCGGGCTGATGTCCCTCAGTTCCAGCTGGCTGGACCAGCATCGGCCAGTGCCCAACCAATTTCCTCTCAGGTTTTGGAGTGATGGTTTCCTCTCTCCAATGAAACTCAAATCTCTGCAGGCAACCCCCTGGTTATGTTCAGGAATGACACTTATCCAGCCCAAATAAAATGCGGCGTCTTATGGCTGAACTACTATCGAAGTGGGTGCTGCAGGGAATCAGAAGCCCTCAGTCCTATGAAATAGCAGAAATCAGGAGGAACAGAGAATTTCTCCTCAAGACAAATCCAGTTTGCATGAAAATGAGGAAACCTGAACTATACCCTTCCAAATCCTAGTGTCAGATGCGTATTCCTAAAAGAGATGGCTCGGATTAGGTTTTGCCCAGGTTACAGCACTTTGCAGCACAGTGGTGAGGATGGTTGGAGGAGGGATTGCCTGGCCAGAGTGCAGCGCTACAGACTAGGGAGGCGTTTCTGCAGAGCTCTGCAGGAACTCAATGCTCAACGAAACATTTTGGTTTCATGATACAGCTTGTTCTGCCAAAAGCATTCTGACTTGATCGTGCTACCCTTCAACCTTCTGCAGCCTGCAATTCTTCACAGGCACCTTGGCTACAATTAGGGCTTTTTTCAGAAGATGGCAAAATGCATACCCTGGATCCCAAGAACCGGGGAATGACTGTCGCTTGGAGAAAATGTTGCTGGAGTTTTTTAAACTTGGGCAAACCCATCTTTGTTCCTTGTTCGCAGAAATAATTAAAATGATTTACCTGCAATGTTCTGAAGCATCTTTCTTTGAGGCAGATACTTGCCTGGCGCCCGGGAAGGATGACCCCCTGCAACGACACTGTCAGGGGACGGAGGGGCTGGGGAGCTGCTTTAGGGTGGTGGTGGGCAGCTAGCTGAACCTCAGCCTGCGGCGTGCCCTGGCAGCAAAGGCAGCCAGCGGCTCCTGAGCTGGGTGACCAAGGGCATGGTCCAAAGATCAAGGGAAGGGGTTGTCTCCCTTTGTGTGGCACTTGTCAGACCACGTCTAGGCACCGAGTCCGGTTTGGGGACCTGACACAGAAAAGTTGTGGACAAACTGGAGGGAGCTCAGGGGAGAGCCCCCCAAGGCAGTAGGGGCTGGAGCAGTTGCCCCAGGAGGAGAGGCTGGGGGAGCTGGGCTGGGTCAGCGGTGCAGGGTGGGAGGGTGAGAAGCAATGGGCACAAGTTGAAATGAGAGAGCTTCAGACTGAGTACAGGGAGAAACTTTCCCCATGAGACAGTGGAACAGGTCACCCTAAGCAGTCTGCATCCTTGGAGGGTTTCAAGCCCCGACTGGTCCAAGCCCTGAGCAGCCTGGTCTGACCCCAACGCTGGCCCTGTTTTGGGCCAGGAGGGTAGACTTGGTCCCTCCCAGCCTGATTTAGCCTATCGTCCTCTGATCTTAATCAACTGAAAATGGGGTTCTGCTCTAAAGACACTTAACAAATGGTAGTGCTGCCGATGCTGCCTAGAGCAGCTGCGCTGAGCCTGAGATCAGACCGCTCTCATTGCAGACGTGATGGACTGCATCCAGCCGGCAAAGGATGGGGCACCATATTCTTCCTTTGTCGCTTTTTAAAGGTATTCGAGAAGCTTGTGAGGTCTGGGTGAGTCATCCAAGTAGAAACCTAACCACACAGATTCATCTGTGTAAAAACCATATACGGTCTTAAACAGCTGTGCTCAGGTCAATGCAATGTTACGTTTTACTATATGCTATTTGATACAGATTAGATTTGTAAATTGAGAAATATTGTAGTGGCCCTTGCCCAGGCTGCGAAATCCAAGTAATATTAAGTTTAAAGTCAATTCAGATCTGAACACTGGAGCTGTATCCACAGTCTTGCACACATCCAGCTTTTCTTAGTATCTATCACTGTTACTATTTGTTATGACAACTACATTATTTGTGAGGTAATGGAACATTATAAAACAAAGCAGAGCTGTTTAAAGTATCAAAATTCCCTTATTGTGAGTACTTTTGTCTTAGGTTTCATTATTTTCTGGGTCATCCAGAATGTACATTTGTGTACTATAGACATGATAAATCTCTGTATCAATCTTTGTGACCTGCGTTTGCCCTGGCTTATGCAATCTCAGTACTTCCACGGTAAAAAATAACAGAAGACTCGATGTAGAAAATTTAAGGCATTTACTGTGTTTATAAAACTCACTATGGGCCTGATCTTGTACCTCCTTTACTTGGTTAAATTTTCATTATTCATCTAAGGACTGTAGCCGAAGTGTAACATTACGTGTAAGGGGAGGTTTGTAACATTAGGCCCCGGCGAGACGTTAACATTAGCAGCGATCATCCCTGTCTTCCATCAAGCGGGGGAAGTCGTGGAAATGAAACAAGACGTTCTTGTGGAAATGACGACATCGGCCGCGTCTGCTGGGGAAAGCTAGAGCATCATGCCGGGAAGCTGCGGGCGTGCTGGGGCAGGAGGGGGCTGAGAACAGCAAAGGGCCGGGCGAGGGGAGCCTGCAGGAGCCGGGGCTCAGCCCCGCTGGAAGGAGACCTGGTGCCACAAAGCGACGCAGGGCGCCCGGGGGGAAGATCTAGAGGGGAAGGAGGCAGCTGTGGGCGTCAGTATGAAAGCAGCAGCGTTTTTAAGAACTGTTCTTCACATCAGCCCGTGATGTCAAGGCATCTATTGGTTTATCATTCTTATTCTTACTCCATTCTCATTCCATTATTATTCCTTTTATTTTTCCATTTCGTTTGATCCTAGATAAAGACAAGCAGTAACCAAAAAGGACACCTTCAAGGCCTGGGTGCTCTGCATGCCCTCCCAGGGTAGGTCCTTTCCCTCCCTCCTCTCCCCATCAGCACTGTCCAGAAGGAGTCAACGAAGGCTTTCGTTGCCTCCCCGTTAGGGCGTTATGGCTAATTAGGAATAGCCTGTGTGTATGAGCAAGCTGCAGCCCCTGCCTGGCCCCAGGAGGGGA
>JANHGO010000046.1:24571751-24595007 GCA_024606505.1 Aquila spilogaster | reverse complement strand
GTTAGGGCGTTATGGCTAATTAGGAATAGCCTGTGTGTATGAGCAAGCTGCAGCCCCTGCCTGGCCCCAGGAGGGGATGCAAGGGCAGCAGCTCCGGGATGCCCAGCCGGGGCTGCAGGAGGGGAGCGGGCACCGGTGAGAGCGGGTAGTGCTGGGGGATGCAGAGGGGACCTGGCACCGGCTTGAAAACCCAACCTAGCCGTCCCCACAAAACCTGAGAAAAACTCCTCATCCTCACTTGCTGTCACGGGAAACAAAACAAGTCTCAAGTCTGGCCTAACCAATTTTCCTAGCCAGAACCATAAGAAAACAAAACAGGTTTATTAAGAACAACTAGCTGTACCTTAGCTGTTGCTTATCTGTGAGAAGATGCAGTAAATCAGATCAATCTGAGGAAAGAGGAGGAGAGATTATGGTCTCTGCTGTTGTTTGTTTAGCTTAGATGAGTACTAGATATTGCTAGATGCCTTCAAGTTTCAGTTTTTAAATCTGTTGCCAAAGGGGTGGGGAGATGTATATGGGAGCCAGCATGACCGATGTGAACACTCTTGGCTATTTCATTTTGCTTGTCCATCTTTTCCCCAGTTCTGAGGTCTTGTTATCTCTAATAGAAGCACTTATGCATACTGCCGATGGTTCTGTATTTGTGAAAAAAATTAAATTTTTGGCACATGAGAATGGTCATGTGATGTCAAAAAAGACACACAATTCTCCTGATTAATGTATTTGTATAATTAATAATTTGCAGACTGCTTCTGGAGATTAAAATTTAATAAGGCAGGTGTCTTTTCTCTTTTAACCTCCTGTGCTGTAAGGACAAATTGTCGTGAATTTTCCTGACTCTCCTGAATTGACTCTCCTGAATAAAATTAATTACTTTTTAGAAACTGCTCTCTGGGAGACCTAATTCTCTTTTTATCTGTGCTGCTGACATATTCCTAACCTGTTGTTGATCCAAATGATTTCAGGATTTTTACTTCTTTTTCCTCAAAAACCTGTTGCCCGTCTAAGAGAGATTTATAAGAAGCAATGGCTCAGAAGCCCTTACTTCTAACTTTCTGAGCTGCCCTCAAATTTAAGAGCAGACTGCTGGCAAGGAACAGCAGTCTCTGCGCTAGCAAGGGACGTGGTGCCATAGGAGTGAGTCAGGGTACAGGATGCATGCGTCCGTATGCCAAAACTAGGGATGGAAGCGGTCCACTGCACTGCCCGCTGTCGTGGGTAGGGGAGAGGTGGCGTAACAGAGGTTTAAGAGCACTGCTTTATCACTGCTAATTTATTGTGGCATTGATTGCCAATCCTTTTACAGCCCACGGAGAGCTTAACAGCCTTCTGGGTCTGGCACGGGCTTGTGCAGCTGCTCAAGAAATTTTCAGCGCGCTTACAGTGCAGATTTACAGTGGAGCTTGGGCTTAGGCTGCGCTTGGATTTTCGGGGATGCTGAAACTTGCCATTGCCATTCTTGTAGAAGAAAGCAATAGAAAGGGGGGAGAATAAAAAGGACATTAGGAGAAACAAAGGTGTTCAGCAAGGGGGGGAGAGTGCAACAGAAGATACATTAGGTAAAGACAGCCACATTAATTCGTGGGGAGAGAAGGAGCAGCAAAGATGACTTGAGGATCACCAATCATGAGCAAATAGGAAGCACATGCAGCACTCAGCCGTTTATGCGGTGTGGGAGCCATTGCAGGAGGGTCCCCTGATGGTTTGAGACCTTTCTTAGGCCTGTGCACGTTTGATAAATGCTATAAGACCTAGTGGTGATGTGGCTCACTTCTTGGTTCAGACCTCGGTGTCCCCATCAGGGGTTGCAGTAACCTACATAGGAATAAAGTATCTGGAGTAGAAGTTCTGCTTCAGTTTCCTCTGAAAGGAACCTGGGTTACATGTACCAGGAACTTTCTGCAGGCTAGACCCATGTATGGTAAGTTGGGCCAGGTAGGGGATTTGCTTCAAGTCTCGTTACTGCTCCAGACCGCAGGAGCCTGCAGGCACAGCACTTCTGCTGAGGAGTGACTAGCCCATATGACTTAGGAGGTCAGAATCTGAAGCAATGAATTAAGCTGTTGCTTAAAATGGAGTTCATTACCATCTGCTTGCAAATACTTTTTTTTCTCTCAAAGAAACTTAAAATCAGTTTAAAAAATTACTTCCTGATAATAGTGTGTATTTAAGTAGTCTTTATTCAAAGCAATTCAGCATGCTTCAGGCTTAGAGATGACTTACACCTCTTTCATAGCTTCATGAACTGTACGATCTTCAAATCTCCACAATGATCTCTGACCTCCACCGATAGTCTCTCTCATTTTGCCCTGTGCTGGAGAGGCTGTGCCAGCCATCTCATTCAGCACAGCAATAAAGAGCCCTGCAAAGCTTTATTCACTGGCTTTCGGTTGTTAGTTACTGGCTTCTAGCTCTGACAGGTAGGAAATTGCCAAAAGCAGGGCAACGGTTGACACCTCTTGAGTACGGAGGGGTGTGTGGTGCTAACAGGCACATTGTGACTGACCTGGGTTTGGGAGCTCCTCTTCTAACCCTGTAATTGGGTGGGTGACACCAGAGAAAAAGAACAAGACTGGTGCTATAATCTTGTGCCGAGGGCTTCCCACTTAATCAGTACAAAAATCTAGCTCATTTGTGATGTTCAGAAATACTGAATTTCATGCCTTTTCAGGAGAGATAGGCTTTCAGTCTGCTAGAAGAAAAGACAGCTTTATCTTTTCCTTGCACCAGCATGCAAAGAAGTTGTTTTGAAAAAGAAAATCTAATTAAAAACTGTTAACACAGTCTTCACAGCTGAGTCATGTTCCCAGGTACCTCCTGTTCCTCATGTTGTGTCAAACAATAAACATCTGACTCAAGACGGAGGCTGCTGCTCCTGGGGCCAGGCACCTGAGTGCTAGGTGTCGTGCTATTCATTATCACAGCGCTTGAGACCCTTTTCACATCTAGCCCTGAGCCTTGCTTTCTATGCCGATCATTTTGCTTTTGTTCTCCAGTTTCTTAACATATTTCCTCTGTCTTCTTGCTGATGAGATTCCTGGAACTGTGAGGATCCTGGTGAATTTGCAGGCGCAGTTTGTTATAACTTGAATTGTGGGTTTTCAGAAGCAAACCTGGAGAGGGGACAGAGTTTGCCAGCAGAGGAAGCCCATGTTCCTGAATCTTGTCTACAGAAGGAAAATGGAAATAAAAAGAAAAGGATTTTATCTTGAAGAATAGCAGAATGACCAGAACTCAATACTAGTGCTTCTACAAAGGCTACTTAAAGCGTTGTGACCAGATGTGTATCTATTTATATTGCAATGGATAAAACAGTTACCACCCTCTCATATGAAGATGTTTTAAACTCACCTGGTTTCACTGGAGCTGATTCATTTTGCCAGCATGGGAGTAACATACTGTATTGACAGCCAGCTGTTTTGGTATGTTTTGTTTTGGTTTGCTTTGTTTTGTTTTCAATATCAATTTAAAGATAGTAGAGTCATCAAAAATAACAGTGTAGTTATTTGACTGCTAGTCAGCTGGGTTGAAGTCCAACCTAAAGGCCAAATAAATCATAGGGAGTCATTCCACTTAGATTCTGGGCCAGGTAGTATAGCTTATGTTGTTGATATTAAAATATCTTCCTAATGTGTCATACAAGCTGTCACAATTTTATGTGGGGACAGATGATAATTTCACACTATTTCTGCGCAAGTATCTATAGTACAGTACCTAACAAAATATTAATTGCTATTTTTTATGAATTTGACATGAGGAAACATGAATTTATAGATGAATGTTGCACCATAAACCCCCTAATAGAATATAATCTATGTCTTTGTTTCTGTGGCTTTCTCATTTTCTAAGGAATAAAGATTGGAATTATTGAAGTCCTTTATAAAAGGTGTTTTCCTACTAATCCAGTTTCCAAGGAAGTATCATATTTAGGTGTAAAACAAAAGAGAGTCAATCCAGAATGGATTAGCAAACATAAATACTCCCAGAGACTGTGAGATCCCAGTTTGTAGGGGAGGGTGGACAAAGGCGCATGGTAATGCACAAATACTCATCTCCTGTACTAGAGACCTGATGTGCTGGAAAGCTAATGGGATTGATGCAAAAGGGCAATGTGGAAAGAATTGGCCTAGTTCTTGCAACCGTAGTATGTGTTTGATGTGCAGTGACATTATACTTGTGGAAATAAATTATTTAGGTTGGTCTGAGGGGGTCAGCAGAGAAATTCCTATGGCTAGACATGAATTGTCTTCCGGCACTTCAATTACCTTTTCTGTTTGTTTGGGTTTTTTTCAAGTCCTGTTCTGTTTTATCTGTGAAAGAGGTACTAGACCAGACTACTCAGTATTCAGTTGCTCCTAGATCTGGCTGACAGATGTCACTTTTGCACAAGGGGAGAGAACTGCTCATGCTACATCTACAGTGGTTTTTCACATCTGATGGCAGGAAAGGTCTGTATGTTTTCCGTGAATAACAGCTTGGTTATGATTAGATTGTTCTTTAGGTGTTGTCACAGCATGAGCTGGTCCTTTAAAAGATTTGGGTTAAACTTTCCTCATATATTAATGTAGTCTCATTAGCCTCAACAGAGTCTGGTCTAGGGAATGAGAGTTTAGGAAACAATACCCGTAACTATATAGTTACTGCTGTAAACATGTTTGGATTTGCAGTCACGCTATGTTTGTGGTATGTATGTCTGAAAAATGTTTTATTTCCCAAGTTATATGCATTGTTTTTTCAATATATGCTTAACATTTTTCTAAACCAGACATGAGAGGTCAATGACTGTCAAAAAGACCCAGACATTTCCTAATATTTATAGAGGATGTGTGTTATACGCAAGTGCTAACACAAAAATCTGGCTCTGTGCAAGAACTGACAAAAAAATGTCTCTTTTAGCAGGCAGGAGCCCAGCCTAGAGTATTTTGTTTTCTTACTTTTATCTCTCAAGAGCTAAATCGGTGGTTATTAGGAGTGCTTTCTGCGCAGCTCCTTCCTCCCGTACTTGTGTATTCCTCAAATGTCCTTGAATCTCCACAGGAGTCTTTCTCAAAGGATGTTTGTTCTTCCCAGTCCACTCCAGGAGCAGACCAACCTGCAGCTACGTAGACTGCGTGTTAGAGTTTGATTTCATTCAGTTCCAATATTTGTCATTGTCGTGGTTTAACCCCAGCTGGCCACTCAGCCCCATGCAGCCGCTCGCTTACCCCCCCCCAGCGGGATGGGGGAGAGAATCAGAAGAGTAAAAGTGAGAAAACTCGTGGGCTGAGATAAAGACAGTTTAACAGGGAAAGCAAAAGCTGCACATGCAAGCAAAGCAAAACAAGGAATTCATCCCCCACTTCCCATGGGCAGGCAGGTGTTCAGCCATCTCCAGGACAGCAGGGCTCCATCACACCTAACGGGGACTTGGGAAGAAGAATGCCATCTCTCTGAATGTCTCCGCCCTTCCTCCTTCTTCCCCAGCTTTATCTGCTGAGCATGACGTCCTATGGTCTGGAATATCCCTCGGGTCAGTCGGGGTCAGCTGTCCCGGCTGTGTCCCCTCCCAATTCCTTGTGCCCCCCCAGTCTCCTCGCTGGTGGGGTGGGGTGAGGAGCAGAACAGCCCTTGGCTCTGTGCAAGCACTGCTCAGCAGTGATGAAAACATCCCTGTGTTATCAACACTGGTTTCAGCACAAATCCAGCACATAGCCCTGTACTGGCTACTATGAAGAAAATTAACTCTACCCCAGCCAAAACCAGCACAGTCATTCACTCTGCTTCAAGTAATTTTTTCCTATTTTTTTTAATGTACAAATAATTTTACATTGTTGGACCACATTTGGTTTAGAGCAGGACATGAGAGTAAGAGCCAAAAGCCTCTGCGACACTTCAGCCAGCCAGGACTCTGGTGGATAGTAGAGACAAGATTTCTGGGATTTTCAGCCTGCTGTGATGTGCACAAAATTCATCGATTTTTATATTTCTGTCCTTGAAAGGTTGGTTTAATATGTACCTGATGAAATTAGGCTACAGGCTCCACTAATTCTAGTTACTTTGCAGTCATTTAGAGGTAGAAAAAATTTATGATATTGATAAAGTTGAGCTTTCTGTTTAAGCCAGTTGCTCCAGGGAAGTGAATGTTCTATTCCCTTGAAGGAAATTGCTCCAATTTAAAGGCATTAAATGTTTAATCATTTGTTACTTGTCTCACTTGCAAATACTGCTGATGGTTATGTTGTTTATCTAGACTGATTCTCTGAGAAATGGGAAGTGGTTCCCTTTTCTCTTAAAGTTTTTCTTAAGTTTTTCCTCAGTTTTTCTGAAGACAAAGAAGAATCCGTGAATTGTCTTGTAAGATATTTTCCACCTGAGCTGAACTGCTAAACCTGATGTTTGACAGATAAATTAGTAAAAGAGGGCAGATAGTTTCTGTCTGTTGGTAATCTGAATTTCTGAATAGTGGATGAAATTTTGCTCTCCTTTATGAAGACATACATTTGGAAAGTATAAGCAAAGTCGTCTGACTGTCTGCTGTAAAACTGGTGTGAGAGCCGATTAGATCATTTCCACAGGATTATTTGGCCCATGATAGTATAAAAGTGGAAACAACGATAACTTTGGATAGCTTTATCTCATCTAAGAGCCTTGGAGACAAGGGAGGACAGGAACCGCTGAACCTGTGTGCAAGCAGCAGTCCTGACTAATTTGTACTGAGTCCTGCCAGTTGTGTTGGAAATCAATACCTAATAGATATCACATAATAATACAAATCACTGTAGTATTATATATCGAGGGGCTTCTCTTTTGGATTTAACATGTAGGCCAGCTATAGCAGTTGGCCAGTTTTCTTTTACTCCGTTTTATTTGCCCATGTTAGGGATGAGTGTTGTAAGGTAGCTGTCCTGCTTTGATTATTGATCTGTCACTCTTTGTTTTCAAATTCCTTCTTAAAAATCAGTTTTGAAAAATCACCACTATTCCGTGGGTGAGGCTGGTTTTTAGCCAGAGCAGTCGGTAGTTGTCTCACTGATGAGAACCAATGGATAGGCTAGGAAGACTAAGGACCAGAGAAAAAGATCTTTTCTACGGGAAAGCCCGTCCTAAAGACTGTTGAAATTAAAGGTCCCATTAATTTCCCCTCTCTTTAGATCAGGTTCTGATAATGCGGGCACTGGTCTCTGGGGACAGCACGTGAGCTCTGGCCTTGAGGAAGGATGAAATAAAGCCATCTCAGCCTGGTCATCACGCTCATGGCGCGGGCCGGAGTGCTGTAACGCTCCCTGAAGGCAGAGCTTCCCTTCTCTCTCCTGTTGTAGCCATCCCTCTGCACCAGGCATTGCCACTTGCTACCAGCTGCAACTGGACCTTGGCACATAAATGAGTGGGGCTGTGTGGTTTTTCCACCCTCGCTCTAAGCTGGCTGTATCTGTAGGCGTCGGGACTGCACAGACCAATCCTGCTCTGCACCTGGCTGCTTTGGGGCACGGGTAGAGCAGACGCCGAGCTGTTTGTGCCCAGCCTTGTAGGCAGCATCTTCAATTTATTCTATTTCCACCATTATATTGAAGCTTGATGTACTCTGAAAAAAGGGGATTTAGTAATGTCTCCTCTACTTTTCGTTCCCTCCCTCCTTCTCTCTAAATAAGTAAGTTCTCAGGACAGATTCAGATAGATTGGGAGCCCTAGAACTGCTTATTCAAGCCTGAGTGGCTTCCCTCCTCCTGAAGATCATACCCCTGGAGAGTCAGTTATTCTGAGAATCACGTTTACCTTTGCCTTCTAGATATGGATTTAGAAAACAGTCATCCTCATAAAGCACCTTTTTACAACATGGTTTCACCCAGTCATATGAGTTAGCATTAAACAACATTTACTCACACACATAGCCAAAGAAGACATGGACAATTATTTCTGTCTTAAAAAAATACATGCTGTGAACTGTTTAAGTGTTTGGGAAAAATTTTCACTTCTGTCCAGGTTTATAAAATCTAGTTCATTGTGTTTCATCACACTGTTTTTCATTTTAAGTAATACAGCTAAAAAGCTGAGGCAATAATCACTGAGAAAGCAATTTTACAGAAAGTTTCTAGCCTTGGGAGACTTTCTTAATGGTTGGTGTTTGCTATATAATTAAGCATTTGGCACTTACCAGATTTCATTTACAAAGCACTTTCTTTGTACCTTCTCTAATGGTATTAAGAAGAGAACTTGCAATTTTGAGATACTTCCTGCTCTATCAAGCAAGGTAAAGCCAAAGCTATGCCCTTGTCTGTTTTCTGGTTTCTACATTTGAAGAGGTCTTTTTTTTTTTCCTTATTTTGAATACAAATGCATGTTGAATAGGCTGAGGAATGGGAAATCCATGTGAGTCTTCAACAATCCTATAAGTGCTGACATACTCTGAACAGGGTGTCTGTTCCCATGTCTGGAAGACAAAGATAGAGAAAGATCATTTTATTGCTCAAGTATTTTCCTCTTTCTGGCTTCTATTTTCCTGACTGGAATCAATATTTCAGGGCTAATGGATGAGGACGTCTGCTGTTGCTGCCTAAAATGCTGACCTTAGCAATCAATATATTTAGCTTGGAGCATTTGTGATGTCAATTACTATGATAATACTTTAGCATTTACTGCCTGCAAAATGTCTGGGTTATTGGGTTAGAGTTCCCCTGCAACCTTCTTTTTCCCACTTTCTCTTTTTATACCCTGTAACTGCTGGGGACTCCGAACCCTCGAGCACAACTGTGTTAAGCAATTATTTTATTAGGACTGGATGAATGATGGTTTTTGTTTTGTTTTCTAATTTGTTGATCATTTTGAAAATTCAGAGGGACAAGCAAGCTGTTCTGAATAATGCATTTCACTTCAACAGAAAGTGCTTTGTTCTGATGTTTTACAATCTTTTCAAGCAGATTTTGAAGATTTCTAGTAACAATGAGTTAAAGTTTGCCACAAAGTTATTCTATACCAAAGAAACAGGACACCTTTTTGTAGAAAACACTGAAACATTTGACTTATTTTTTTCATTGTGGTCTGTAACTTAAGTGAATAATTTGATTGTATGTAAATGAGTTTAGTGTCACTGCTTGTGCTTTTTTTTTTCCCTCCAAAAATGGTTTAATTTAAAAAATATCACATAGCCCAGGATTTTCATGCTAGTCATCTCCAAGTGCTTTCAGAATGGCATCTGTCTCCCTTCTGCTCTTTGTTTTATTCAACATGAACTGCCTAGTCTGTGGGTTTATCCCACTCTTGCCTGAACAGAATAGGGTTAAACACCATCATCCCTATCAGCCCTGGTGCTTTCTGTCTGTTGCACATCAGTTTGTTGCTAAGCTTCTGTACCAAATTACCTGGATGCGGTAATGACCTTGACCTTGACATCAGGTTGATCCTAGGGACCATAAAGGCTCTCAACAGATCTAAGAGATTATTGACCTCAGACCAGAGCTTCAGTAAAGTTTGTCAGTCTCTGTAGAGCATAACAGTAGATAGACCATTATAAATGATGGCTTTTTATTCATAGGGCAGTCTTGAACTGCGGCATCTAATCTTATTAGGGAAAATTAGGTCTGTCTTGGAGCTTTAAAGCTTGTTTGTGGGGCTCTGGCCCACAAGCTGTCAATCAACTGAAACCTGTCACAAAGGTTTACAAAGACTGACCGTAAATTGCTAAAGAATGACAGCTATTGTACAAGACTGCATTGCCTTCAGGTCTGTCCAAATCTGCATTTTTTGCAAATTAAAAGGAGCCTGTGGTTAACGGAATAAGAAGTGCTTTGTCTGATAGAGTATTGAAGACAACTGTGACTATTGACATTTTTTGTATTATATGGTGGGTTTTTTCAGAAGGAGCAAAGGTCGCTAAAAATGAGACTGTGAAAAGGTGTTATTCATGTGTACTTGTATCAGTTGAAAAGTTTGTTCCTCAGTCCTGTAATAACCAATACCTTTGCACACATATGGCACTGTTTAAAGGGTTTTCAAATGTTTCTTATAATGCTGAATAAGCAAGGTCTGGCCCGAAGCCCTTCAAGGTAATTGAGAGCTTTTCCATTGACTTCAGTGGGCTTTGGCTTAGGACACTAGTGAATTTATTCTCTCAGAACCACTTGGACTATTGTTATCCTCATATACTAGTAGAAAAGTGAGATAAAAAAGTGAAATGACATGCTGTCAGTCAAACAACAAGTTGGCAAAGGCAGTATAAGAACTCAGTGGTTTTGCTATCAGTCCAGGTATTCAACCACCTCTGCTCTCAAAGAAAAAAAAGAAAAAAAGAAAAAGAAAAGTGGAGATTTTCTTATGCTGGTGAAATAGCCCTGTGAATGGCTTGAGACTAAAGAGTCAAGCTTTCATTACATATAGGCTGTCCTAGCTAATGATATCTCAGGTATGCCCTGAGCAACCTGGGGTTTATGGCCTTGCCGGGGATATCGCTCGCACGGGATGCAGCGACGTGATCCTCCCTCCCGTGGCCTGCGCTGCAGTTTCCCCGTGCTGACGGGGATCACGTCGGCAGCCGTGAGTCACGCTCAGCATCTGCGCTGGTGTGCTCCGAAGGTGCCCAGGCAGAACTCGGAAACAGCCAGACTCCCGGAAAATATTTATTAGATGATGCATTCAGGGAAAAAAAATATTGACACAACAACAGCCTACGTGGCTGCTTCTATCCACCGTGGCTTACCTTTGCCTGGGACTGGTGAAGGCGCTCCCACTTTGCATACTCCTGTAATGTCCTTTTTGGCTTCGCAGTCCGTTCTCACTAGAAGAAATTTCGCAGCGTAGAGGAGAGCCAGGGTGCAGGCAGCCTCTTGGGCAGGAGACTTTTTGGGAGCTAGCAGCCTCCCTTGCAGCGGTGCTGCCTTCCCCTTGCATCCCTCCAGCGGCAGGGACGGAGGACAGACCTTTCTCAGAGCTCCCGTCAACCAGGTGACCCCTTCAGAGCTCCGTGTGGTTTCTTGTGCTCTACTTGGGATAACCCTAGCAGCCTTTGCTGTAATTTGTTTGATAATTCACAATCTGTACTTTTTTTTTTTTCCTATGGTTTTATTTTTTAGTCTCTGTCTTTTAGCCTGGGGGAGGGAGCCTTTTGCTCTCTAGTGGCATGCCCTGGTAGATCTGCTAGCTTTGAGTCCTCTGCAATACATGAGGATGCTATTCCCCTCTGAGACAGATGTGTTTATTACCTTTTTTTTTTGATGTAGCCTGAAGAGCATGATGTGTCCAACTCCATGTTTTTTACATTGCCAGGCGTAGGCTGAGCAAATAGCACAAGGAGAAAGCTTTCTTCTCGTTGGATCCTCTCCAAGCCCAAGTGGTCAGATACACAATGAATCCTTTGATATCTGGAAAGAAGAAAAAGGTGGTTTCTGATAACGCTACTTCTGCAGATTGTTCCAGGGGTCATTCTTAGCTGTTCTCTGAGATGAGGAAAGATTCGTGCGATTTCCACGCTGACAGAGATGGCCCTGCCAGTGCTAGCTGTATAAACTAGTCAGGTATGTCAAAGGAGAAGAGAAAGCACATACAGTCAAAGGCTACAAAACCCTGGAGCTTATTCACCTTCCTTCCTTGACCTCCACACTGATTTGATTTGAGGCTACCTCATCACTATATTGAACGTGATTTACATGGTTCATTAATTAATAAGCCAAAATGATATTAAGAAGCCATGAGTGCACTGTTAACTAATGGGTCTGTCAAGTTCTCACTGAAGTCTTCAGGGATAATGCCCAAGGGGCAGAAGTTAGATTAATTCCATTCATATCAACTGCCACTACCTAAAAGGTATGACTTAACTGATGAGTGGTAATTGGTTATAAGCCATTGTGACCAGGTCCTACATTTGGCAAAGAAAAAAGAAGCTCTGACTTCTGCTGAGCTGGAAGGCCTTGATAAAACTGTTAAAGACTTAAGAGCACAGTCTTCAACTTTTTCTGATATTTTGTATGTATCTGAGCTGCAATGTTGAGAAAGCTCTGGAAGGCAAGAGTCTTTACTTAAATATTGTAGGAAGAAGAGTTTAGTGTGTGCTTGTGTGAGGACATAACAGATGCTGAGGTCTGAACAAAAAAAGCGTAGATAACCACAACCAGATATAAAACTAGCACGGGGTCTGGAGGGCAACTGGCTAGCCCAGGGTATCAGTGTATTCCCTAGAAGTCTTTTATTTCCTGGTCACTCTTGGAGTTTCAGTTGAAATCTCGGGCAATCCCTGAATAAGAGTCCCATTTCTGCAAATAGAGAGTAGTAACTGGAAATTGTTCTCCTGGAAAACCATTTAAATCCTAGTGGATCAAATAAATATTTTTACCTTTTCCTTTTAGAAGTTCTTTGCCTGGTCTGGGGAAGGAATAAAGAAGAAATGAAGCAATATCATGCATTTGCCCTCTCTCTGTGAATGTAATTTAAAAGGGTGATGACTACAGACCATACTTTTAGGGTAGGTTTCTGTAGATCACTGCAGAAAAAAGATTTTGAGCAGGTTTAGTGGTCACTTTATTCTATTAAATGTACGTGCTAAAGATACTACTTAAAGAAAATATTATTGGATAAATCCTTGTCACTGCCTCCACATTTATGTGTTTTGGAATAGTCATAGCAAAATAGAAAAGTTTGTTCATCAATCCTTTTTATTCTCTTTAGATATTTGTGGCCATTGTTATAAATGGATCCAGTCACGGTGTTCTCTCCTGTAATGTTTTAGGTCTAGTTGCTTGAAGTACCAGGCAATTTGGGTGTCAAACCTGTGTTTGAACCTAAAGACAGTCTGTTGCTACAGCTGTCTTCACAGATGTGAAGTTAGGCCCCACAAACTGGAGCAGCCTGTGAATTTTCCCAGTTTACAGTGTCCCAACCTTTTCCTGACAGTATCAAATTGAAAAAAAACCAATCCCAATTCTTTTATTAAGTTATTACCTGGCACAAAGGCATTGCATTTGTCAATGATTTGAAAAATCTCAGTGATTTCAAGATTTAAAATTGCTCCTTAGATATTGGAACCGAGTTCCAGATCTAGGTCAGATCTTTAAAGCACTTCTTATACATAAAGATATGCTGTTATTAAGGTTAATCAGGTTGTTATATGTTTTAATCCCCAATCAGAGCAAGACGTCTCTGTGTCAGTACAGTGCAACTGAGCCTCCATTGTTACAGGCTGCACTGGGATCAATGGTATTGCAGTGGTAAAAGAAACCTGGAGAAGAGGTAAAAAAGCAACATGACTAATTTCCAGCAACTGTACTGAATGCTGAGCAGGCCTAAGTTGTTTTGAGTCGCTAAGATTAGCCAAGTTGAAATATTCGTCTCCTCTTACTTTGATTTACCACCATTCACGTTACAGAGTAAATTGCATTTGCTCTGTAAGCATCATTTTGTTCAATGGGGCAAATACGTATTAACATCGCCACAGTAATTGCTCAAAAGGCATTATATTACTTGCTTGTTTTTTTGAAAGTGCCTACAGATGCTGTTTAACACCTCACAGGACTAGATGTTATAAACACAAAACAAATATCAGTCCTTCTCTCAATGACCTGATGATTTCAACATGTAGTGAGAGATGAGAGGCAGCGAGAGGAATAGAAAAGGAGAAGAGACAGATGAAACGGTGTGTTAAGTAAATTGGCAGCTATTACAATTGCATTTGTTCAGGCTTATCAGAGGGAAGTGGAAGAAGCAAGAGGGCTGGAGCCATCCCTCCATTAGCTCTGCCTAGTACTGCTTGTAGTCCAGTCTCATGAGAAAGGAGAGACTGCAGTATAGCTTATCTGCCCATCAGCAGCCCAGCCGTGCCTGACTCTGAACTGCTGTTTCATATACTTCTGCAATAAGAAAGGTTACATCCATTGTCTCTGACCAAAATCTGGATGTAGTATGGGCATGAGTGAGACCACGTAAAACAAGAAAGGTTTTTTCTGCAGCTAATGCTACTTTTCCATTAGCAGAAGTAAAGTAGAACTTGGAATGAGATTGAGTCCACCTGCATTTCTGATGTCTCATGAAGCAGTCCTCCTCAAACAAGTGTCCGACTTCCATGCTGAGTTGATGAAGGCATACGGGTTACCCTTTGGAGGAAGACCCTACCTGCCCTAGGTTGTGAGTTCTTTGATACCAAAGGTAGGAAGAAATCCCATGGCTTTGCCACCCTTCTCTAGCTCTTGGTTGGAAGAAGTGATGTTGTAATAGCTAATGTCTGAGGCAAAAATGATGCGAAACGAAGGCACACTTGGTATGTTCAGGGCTGTCTGAATTAGTTCTAGTTATGGTGGTTGCTGAGCAAAGACTCCTGGAGCTCTGGAGCCCTCTGCCTTACCCATGCCTTACCCATTAAAGAATGAGTCTTCAATAGTGGCCGTATTTTCCAGCTGAATAACTAGAGAACAGAAAGGTTTAGTGACTTGGCTTTGTGGGCTCTGCAGCTTACTGGTCAAGGCTCTGTCAGCTCAAAAGAGCTCTGTGGCTGACAGCCACGATTTTGACACCTAAGCCTTGAAAATACATTTTAAAATGACTCATATCTATATTTCAGAGTGAAGGTAGGCTAGTCCATGAATATGTGAAGGGTTTATTTAGATGTGTGGTGAATACATCGATCTTTCTAAATTACTTAATACAACTACATTTCTAAATTCTTAATTACCAAAGCAAAGATAGTGGAATGATGTATTTCTAGTACATAGTTAGGTCTGATTCATCTTGGTGCTCCTGGATGAATAAGATCCAGTGTTCCTGTTAAAGGATGCTTTCTGTGACCCAGCCATTTGAGAAGAGTGATGCATTACTGAGGATTTGCATTGGTAGGTACTTTCTGTAGTAATTGCACAGCTACCAAGAGAGATAATTGCTGGTTTCCAGATGTTACCACTGTGGTCAGTGCCACTTGCTCCCACTCTCTGTTTAAATTGAATTCTCCTCTGAACCTTCCTTTTCATTAATTAAAAATTATGAAACTAGTTTCTACATTTAATTACACAAAAGAAAGACAAACAAAAGCTGTTTTGAAAGCCTGAATGATTCTGAGCATTATGAAAGTGTAGTGAGGGTAGCTGCCTAACAAAGCATGGTTAGTGAACACTTAGAAAACTCACATACTAGATGAGAAAGCAGAACTGAGATTACTGTACTTTTAACATGATTTACAAATAACAAGCATAGGGAGCAAACAAAAGCACACTTCTTCATTCCAGCAGCATTAACTCTGACCAGAACAGACAGGTTTTCAGCCTCTATCTCCATAGTATGTCTCTGCAAAAAGAAAACGGAGAGGCATTCTGCAAAGTCATGCGGAGGAAGTGCTCCCAGCTCATTGTGCTTCCTTGCACGCCTGAAGGCGCTCTGTGTGTGAGCATTTGCAAGAATAGACCATATGTTAATGACTTACTTACTAACCTCAAAGCCAAGTCCACATGCTATAAACCACCAGTGTTACCTTTCTTTTGTGCACTGTGTTATTGCCTGAACAAACCCCATCATTTCAGAAAATGTCAGGTACAAGTATTGTATCAAGAAGCAAACTGTGGAAAGTCGGCTCATACATTTACCAGAAAGCCATTAGGAGAAAACGTATATGTACTGAAAACAAGATAAAAATAATATATAAATGTATCCACAAGCCAAAAGTATGATGTTCTGTTACGATGAAAGATGCTTGAAAAACATTAAGAATAACAAAGCAGATTCTTTCCTACCATAAAAAAGCTTTGCTCAACACAGGAGGGCTTCATGACTGCTGGAAAATATGAGAAAGGTAAACACAGTACAATGATATCACCCAGACATTTTGAAAGCAGGTGTTTGGTTTTCAGACTGTAATTGGGCTGCATATTGGATTTGCGTGAGTAGCGTAAATCTAACATACCTGTACAATAGGTGAAAAAACTGGTACTTTGTACCTTTCAGTGATTTTCTTGTGGTTTTTAATTTTCTTTAGTCATTTCCTCATCCCTTTTTTGTTGCAATAGCTTTGATAGTTCCCCATATATACCGCTTCTTTACCCTGCTGTTAGCCCTGAAAGGAATTGACAGGCCCCCTGTCCGGCTTGTTAAGCTCTTGAAGCTTGCTGCATCCTGCATGCAGCGTGTTTCTGATTATGCCGGCAGCACAGACATTGGAGCTCACAGCTGCTGTAGCGCTGCCAGATCAATACAGCCACAAAGCACAGCAAGCCTTTTGTGTCAGTTCAGAAATCAGATTTCTCTTGTCTAGAGGGCAATCTGTAAAATAAAATCTCCTAACGTGAAGTAGTCCTCCCGGAGCTTCACTGAGATATGCATTTATCAGTGTATTTAACAAGGCACTAAGAAGCTCTCAAGGCTGAGTGACAAGAAGGGGCTTCCTTGCTTCAAATCGATGCCACCTCCCCCTCTGCCTCTCCCCCGCACCGCCCTAGACTCCACATGCGATAAGGCACAGCATATGTTTCTCCTTAGACTTGTCTGCAAAAATATCAAGCCCTTAAAAGACGCATCAGTTGCGGACATAAACCTGTCAGAAAACAATTATCAGCTGTATCTCGTAGTGATCTTATTATGTCACTTGGGTCTTGATAACCTTGCAGATACCCTCTGTAGTGGAAATAATCAAGGCAGAGATAATGAAATTTATTGATAAAGCAAGGAGTCTGACTGGGTCAGCTTGAAGCCCACTCAGCTGTTAGTTTGCGGGTGGGACTGTTGTTCATTTCTGTTTTTTTTTTTTTCTTTTTTTTTTTTTTGTAAGGCTGATAGGACTCAATTTATATTCTTTCCTTCTCTCTGATATGGACAAACTCATTTTTTTCCCCTCCAACTCCAGTGAACATTTAGGTTTAGAGCTAGTACGCAGGAACTGTCAGCTCAGCAGCCAAGAGAAAGAAAGGGGAGTAGGGTACAGGGAAGGATCAACCCTAGCATGTCGTGGAAAGCAGACTAAGACCATCCTTTCCCAGACATTTGTCCTACCACTTCCCTGGGAATAGCTGTGTTAAGGGTGAGCCTTGCAGGAGTGCTAATGAGTTGCACTGGCAGCAGGACTTTGACCCTGCAAGGGCATGAGAGTGTAAATCCATACAAACTGAGATATAAAGAAAAGGGGTTTGCATGTATGGGTTGAAGTGACTTTTTCGGCAATTTGGGCTCATCCCTATCTGTGCTTTTTCACTCACTTGTAAATGGTTTCCTTAGGAATTGGATTTGGAGAATCAAATTTGACCAAATTTCACCTGATGGTGAAACTCAGTCTAGGAATGGATTTTTTCACAGGGGAAACTGTTGCCCCAGAGGAAGGACGGCTGAAGCTTGAGGAAATTGCAGGACTCCACTTCTGAGGAAATGGCTGGTCTTAGCAAAAATGTGGAAATATGGCTTACATTAACTATTGAGCAGCCCTTTGCACTTTGTTTTTGTTTTGAAGAGCAGCTTTAAAAAAAAAAAAAAAACATTTTGCAGAGTGGTTTCAAAAAGCCCCTAAAGGAAAAAACGTTAGGTTGAGTGGCAGGACCTAGCACTGTCTTGGAAGGGCCTATGGAGAGGAGACCCAGGTTTCTTACTGGGCCCATGTGAAGGCTGGAACAGCTTTGCTTTGCACACTTGCCATCAACCTGGCTGAAGCAAGCGAGTTTGATTATGGATGAAGGAGGAGTTCCCCACGGAAGAAGAGGAAAACTTAAAAGCTTTTAAAATTAGACTATACAAGTCAAGGAAGATGACTAATTTAGTAAGGTTTCAACTAGAGTACATGCCTGAGAAAAACATCTGTTAGAAGAAAAGCATTGGAAACACTCTGAAATATATATTCAGTAAGGTGAATCCATTTTTGTCAGGGCTAGTTATGCAAACAATTTTATATAGATTGTTAAAGATGTCCTGTGGTTCTGCCACATATAACTTATGATATAGTAAGGTGTCTTGATTAAGATCTGTTGCCTGGATTTTACTTTAAAAAGGGACCATACTAAGCAACATCTTTGCCTATTTTCACGTTAGGAATTGTGGGAGGAATCTATTCCTAACTGAAAGTCTAGGGCTGAGGATGCTTTGGATGCTTCATTTTCCCCAATCTGTGGGTTAAATTGGGAGCTAACGACAGACTGATGAAAATCTCTAGAATGAAATATTTTCCTTTCTCTAACGCAGCGGAGTCAGCAGGGTGTAGGTGAACAGAAAGGAGCCCACCCTGTGCCTGTTTGACCGATAGTTCCCAGTCTGCCTTCCTTAGCCCTACAGCCTTGAGCCCCGGCGCTGACTGTAGCTTCGCTTGCTATACCCTGGCTTCCAGTTCCCTCTAGTTGTCTTCTACCCCATTTCTCTTCTATATCACTACCAGTCAAAGCTTAGTCTTCTGTGGTGGTGAAGGATCAAACTTCTAATGGTAACTAGCCCTTAAAAAACATCAGAGGGTTTTTTATTGTCTTACTGCCTCTGCTGGACACCTAACCTATGAGGCAGTGAATATCTTTCAGAAGTGCCTGTCTCCCTCCACTGACCAGGCCAGGTGCCTGCCTTTTTATAGATGGATATACTTAGTTGCAGAAATGCTACCAAAAGTCAATTGACCGATGATATTTTATGTCTTACTGCCATAACACATTTATACTAACAGATTTTATGAATCACTGCAAAGGTGAGGTCCATAACAGCAAAACCAAGCTTCTCATGGGTTTTTTTGTTACAGTACAATCCTGGCTTTCTTAGTCCTGCTTTTACTCGGACTGATTTATCTTGAGGCTATAGACTACAGATATATTTGCCTACCTATACTTTGTCATGATATTATCATCAAGAATATAACTAAACCGTTGGCGTCAGAGCAACCCAAATTGTTCTTATCTGAAGAGAAGAAAGGGACGATAAGATTTTTTTTTAACTTCATGTGCCTATATCATTGCATTTGTCTATCAGTTGAGTATGTTTTTCATTTTCCTTTCCAAGTGCACTTTTGTTTTCAATATTGAAGATCATATTCATAAAGGGGATTTCATCCATCACTATCCCTCTACATTTACAACTCAATTTTAAGGATGAAACGTTCTACTAAGCAAAAGCATAGGCAGGTACTTCATCAGTACAAATGTGAGTACACATGAGGACTTTTTTTCCAACAGGACAAAAATGAGAACAAGATACTGAGTACAATCAGATAGGTGTGCTCTAAGATGGAGGCAAGGCCACAGGGTGTCGCAAGCTTGGAAACTGATCCAACTAGGAAACATTGTGATATGGTTAGAAGAAAAGGTGTAGTTGCTTGGAAAAATGACCAATTACAGCCTTTTAGGTTAATAATGCCAAATCATTTGTGCAGGCTGGGTCACATAATCTCTCAAGAGTCATATGTTCTGTCCCCATCCTGTTATCAGATGTATCTCTCTCACACATGTAAAATGTAGGCATCTTTTGGAATACAGCTGGACATAGAGCAGGTACGACACCAACAGAGGGGAAATGCAGAACATGGGAACTCTCCATCCCAGCTGTTCTATGACTAACTGGTGTCTGGCCCAGTATCACAGAAAACAGGTCCATAGACTAACTGGATTACTTTGGCCACTTGACCTTCTTATATGACAGAGAAATGATTGTATGCTAACAATTTACCTGGTAAATCATTATACATATGCTGCATAGACAGGACCCCAAGTATTCTGGAGTACTCTCACTACAGTCTATCCGATGATTTTATTCTAAAATGTGATTCAAACCAGACAGTAGTTGGAGATACTGTTCAGAGATGCTTTCTAGAATGTAGTCAAATTCTTCAGAAATCACTGCACTTCCTTTGAGTAATCATTAGCAATTTTTTCAAATGGAAACAATATTGCCTTTCAGCTGGTTTCTACTCTGTAATGAAGATTTTTAGGTACAAACATTTATGCATAATAATGCATCCTTTCTCAACACCTGTGTAAATTCAGAGCTGACCTGTGGAAATCAAACAGAAATAATTTGTTGGTCCCCATAACGAAAGTGATGTTATATGGAACCAGATGGGTCTATCCCAAATTCAAGAATTATTTCCAAATGCAAAGAGTGAGGGTCTCAATTCCCAGAGCAAATACTCTCAGATGAATCAAAGTGTGCAGGTTCTAGAACTGTTCAGCTGGCCAGCATTTTTCTGCCATCTATAGTGGAAGACAAAAGCTCTGTTCATCTTGAGTGTAGTGTAAACGAGAGTATAGTAGAAAACTTTTTTTCACTGGTAACACAGATGACACTGATGAAAATATCTGGAACTGATCTACAGTACAGCTTCTGGTGTTGCTGTGTACTAAAGCCACGACTGAAAGAAGATGCTGTTCTAAGTGGATGGATGGAATAGTCACAGATGTAAGAAGAAAATGAATCCATTTACTCTTCATACCTGGTCAGTTTTCTTTATATACACAAGACATAACAGATTAATTAGATTCACTCACGTACCTTGAATTCACTTGTGCTAGTAATAGAGGGCACACTGCAGATAACCTCCCTTCTCAGTGCTGAAGGGCAATCTACACATCCTGCTTGAAGAGTTTTAGTCTTAAAAAAAAAAGTTACAATATCATATGTGGTATTTCATACTTAGCCTTTGCAAGACTTCCTTTGCTTTGAAGGGGTTTCTGACTAAGTTACTAATCCTATGACTGGCTGTGTGTCTAGGCTTCTCCTTACTCATACGGTCTGGTTTGGAACAGGAGCCAAATGAAGACTGATGGTCATGGTCAGTTTGTATTAGCCACATAAAAGGAGGGTATTTCGGTCTTGAAGGGTTTACAGTCCACCTGCATTTTAATATCTGAAGTTGCATGGAATAGAAGCCAGCAGAAGTCATTGGAAAACCTTCCACCATCTTAAAAAAAACAGATCTGGGTCTGTACATTTTATTCAATATGTTGATTTCATTAATCCCCTGAGAATTGGTTTATTTTTATGTAGTTAATCTGAACAACAAAGCTGAATGCAATGTGGCAGTTCAGAGAAAATGGAGTAAAAGCATTGCATTGTTTATGGCAAAAAATGTAAGACCATTCTCCCTTCTTCTCCAATAAAGATTGGCTCTGGTGCAGAAAATTCCCTAAACTCCTGCCTGACAACTAATATTGTTTCTATCACAGTATGAATGAGTCTTGCAAAATTCTGTTTGTGGCTGATAAAGAGTATTAGGCGATATGGACATGAGAGAGTAAAAGCTTTATGAAGGCAGGGCACAAGCCTGGGTCAACAACAGAAGAGAAAAAACAGGGAGCAGAAGAGGTAGTATGTGACTAAAAAGCAAAGAGAAGAACAGCAGGCAATGTGTTTTGTTTCCCCAAGAAATTCTGGAGGATTTGACTCTTTGCAAGTCTGTCAGTGCTGGATGGGGATTGCAGTGCATTCTGCACAGTGAGGCCTTGGGGTAAATAAAATTGCAACAGGAGCAAAAGGTTTTAATTTCTTATGCAGAAGCAGTAAAGAGATAATAATAACGATAAGGCTAGAACCTTGGGTAGTGTCCCTCTCCAGACATGGGCCTTTGGTGAAAGGAATACATATTCTGAAGCTTGGATGATTTTGATACATCTACATAGTTGTGGGCTGCCTGACCTTCTTCTACAAGTAACTATCTTTTCTTTTTCTCTTTTGTATTTCAACATCTGATAGTTTTGCAGGAAAGCAGAACTACGGATGCTGGTCAGATCCTGCATATTTTCTCCCCCTTTTCCAAGCCCCTTTGTTTGCTTTTTGCTCTGGATTTACAGTGACGCATCCCATCTGGTTCTGCTGTATTGCATGATCCAAGATAACACTTAGCACCATTAGCAGTCAAGATGGGACACATCATAGCTTGTTCCCAGTGTGTGTCGCCAAGGGCCTTAATCTTCTGCTTCAGAATTCCAAATAATTTTTAATTTCTTTTTAAGTTCCAGAGTGGTAAGCATCCCAGGGAACTCTGCATTTCCACATTAGGGCTGCTTCTGCACCCAGGCAAGCTTGTTTAAAACTAATTCGGGGATCTTTGTACCAGATAGATATACCATGACTGGGCTGAAGGTCAGGCGAGCAGCTCTGTCTTTCTTTCTGAACCATCCAGTCTCATCACAGCCACCTTGATTATGTTTTAGCCCTGTCCCATGTCCTGCCTGATACCCTCCTCTTGTCAGGGAGGGGCATTCTCAGGGTCCGTTTAGGGCAGGTTTGAATTGCTGAGCTGTGGAAAAACCAGCCAGTACAGAGGCAAAGGACAGAGCCTGTAATAAGAAAGCATTCTTTCCACACCCTCCGGTTTTTGTGTCCCATATTTGAGTTTGAAACCATGGTATTTTGAACTATGACTCACCAATTTTGCTTTATTGCTGATAGTCTGTGGTTGGTAAATTTTATGAGCTTAATCAGTCAAGCAGCTATATGCAAAGTAAAGCTAAACCAAGAGTATTTAACTTCTGCACAGAATAGAAATAGATAATGTAATGAGACTTTGTCATGTCCAAAAGCACGTAAATTAATCTGACATTACAGGCATAGCCACTGCACACATGCACACAAAAAGCAGGACTTCCTGCTTTTGTTGACGTTGTTTCCCATGTAGTTTGTTTATTGCTGTGATTTGTTTATTAGTCAGGTGGACGCACCATGCTGGGGCCCTGCAACAGAAATCGGCCATCTCGTGGGACCTACAGAAATGCCTGAGCTCAATCAGGGGAGAGAGCCCAAAGGGGTTCCGTGTGGCCCCATAGACCGGCGAGAGAGAAACCTCCCCTGCAGGGTCCTGCTGAGGATTAGACCCTCCCGCGGATGCCCCGATAATCTCATAATCCCTAACCTATGACTCGCCTCTGATCTCCTCTCACTCCAAATTATTTAGACTTCAAGTAAGAGGAAGTTTAGAGAAGGAGAACAATTATGAAAAGCCATTTCCATTAAGCTCCTAAAACATTTTTAGCCAGTTTAACAGAGCAGTTAATGAGAGCAGGAGAGGAGACCTTGGGAGGGTAGCATAGATGTCTTTAATCTTTCTGGTCTATTTTTCTTATCTCCACCACATCTGCTGAAGCAAACAAGCAAACAAGATATGTTTCCAGGATGCACTTAACACTTCACATGCTATAGCTGAAAAAGTGGAGAAATGCTTTATTTCTTTATTGATTTAACAGTTTTAACTGATGCAATACATATGACACGAAATATTCCCTCCACATACGCAGACAGACTTGTAAGTGATAGGTTTGGTCACTACTCGAAAGTAGATCCACTTTACCACCCTGTTGCAGTGGAGATTAACGGCATGGTGGCCCATTGCCCTGGGAAGGTAATAGGGAATTTGTGGCAGGGGATGGC
>JANHGO010000046.1:24515238-24571651 GCA_024606505.1 Aquila spilogaster | reverse complement strand
GACATTCAAGACCCGCCTGGACGCCTACCTGTGCAACCTGGTGTAGGGAGCCTGCTTTGGCAGGAGGTTGGACTAGATGATCTCTGGAGGTCCCTTCCAGCCCCTACAATTCTGTGATTCTTAGTGTGAGGCCCTAGGACAGGCTGCCCAGAGAAGCTGTGGTGCCCCATCCCTGGAGGTGCTCAAGGTGAGGTTGTATGGGGGCCCTGGGCAGCCTGAGCTGGTGGGGGGCAGCTTGGGGTGGGTTGGGGCTGGGTGGGCTTTGAGGTCACTTCCAACCAAAGCTATTCTATGATTCTTAGGGTCTGTTTCAGGCAGTGTTGTACTGCTAAACTACAGGAGAAGTACCTCAGGCAGAGGCAAAGAACAGACCCTATAATAATAAGCATTCTTTCCACACCCTGTGTTTTCCATGTCCCATATTTAATCTAGAAAGCTTGGTGTTTTGAACCATGACTCCCTAGTTTTACTTTATTGCAACTGGTAAATTTTGTGAGCAAACAGTCAAGCAACTACGTGTAAAGTAAAGATAAGCTGAGAGTTTTTAAATGCTGCACAGAATGAGGATAGATAATGTAATGAAACTTTCTAACGTACGAAGTTAGATCAATTAATCTGTCTTGGCAGGCTTAGCCAGTAGGCACACACACAAAAAAGCATCACTTCCTGCTTTATTTACATTCAGTTTCTGTGGTAGTTCGTGCATTTCTGTGGTTTGTCTATTAGTCATGTGGGAGCATGGTGCTCAGGCCTTGGCACAGGAACCAGGCATTTCGTGGGGCAGACAAAAATGCCTGAGCTCAACTGAGGGGAAGAGAACCCCAAAGAATTCAGTGTCGTCACATCGACTGGTGAGAGAGATCTCCCCTGCAGGGACTTGGTGAGGATTACACCCTCCCGTGGATGCCCTGTAATCTCATAATCCCTAACCTATGACTTGCCTCTGATCTCCTCTCACTTTGAATTGTTTAGAATTCAAGTAAGAGGAAGTTTAGGGAAGAACAATTATGAAAAGCCATTACCGTTATCCCCCCCATAACATTTTAGCCAATTTAACAGAGCAGTTAATGAGAGCAGTGGGGGAGACCCTGGGAGGTAGCATGGATGCCTTTCATCTTCTGTTTTTCTTACCTTCACCACATCTACTGAATAAAAAACAATCAAACAAGATGTGTTTGCAGAGTGCACTTAACAGTTTGCATGTTATAGTGGAAAGAGTGGGGATTTTTTAAGCTTTTCATTCACTTAAAAATTTTAATTGATTTTTTTTAATATGTATGACATGAAACATTCCCTCCACGTGCATGTGAGCAGACTGGGAAATGATAGGTTTGGTTGCTACCCAAATGTAGATCCACTTCATCACTTTTTTTTGCACAGAAAAATGAGTTATTTTATCATAGCCCCGCAGTAAGCCTTTTTTACTACAATGAGGAGGTGGTTACTATATCCTTCTGTTTCTGTTTTTGTGCTTTTTTTTAAGTAAATTTCAAACTGAAAACCTGAGATAGCCTAAAACATAAAGGAGTTACTTATTCTTTACAAATATGTCTTAGTTGTTTTGTTTTTTTTTCATTCTGTTATTCACAAAGCTCTAAAACGTGCATTATTCTGTTACGTGTGTTTATTTTTATGTGATGCTTGGGTAAAAGTGAAATTTCACATAACATTTTTCCTTATTGCTTTTTATATGCGATACTTAAATATTTGCAAATGCAAAACTGTCCCCTTCTTTGCCTCTCCCCCCAAAATAGCACGCTTTCTTTTGTTCTGTGGGCTTTTCTGCATAGTATGAAAGGCAGAAGAGAAATATACACATTCCAGAAATAACAATAATAGTAATAATAATATTTTATTACTAATTTATTAATAATTCTGAAAAGCCACCATTAGCAAGACCTGTACAAACAAAACAAAAAAAAACCTTATTGAGCATATTTACAGGGAAAGAAGAAACATTCCCAAATAGATTTTTTCAGTTTAGCAGCAACAAGGGAAAATGCAGTTGGAATCCATTACATACACATCACTGAGTGGCTCCCTTTCTCTTTCTGTGTGATTTTTATGTTTGTCTTTGAACTGTATCTTTTGGGGGTGATAGGATTTTTTTGTACTGTCATTTCAGCTGAGTGCTTTGCACAACGTGTCTCAAGGTGTTGCAGTAACCTAATTTATAATAGGTAAGATGACAAACATCCATCATTTTATCCAGCCTTTTTTATAAGGCTACCATCAGACCTATTTGAAAACTGTTCCAAATATTCAGCTTTTAAAGGCAGGGATAGCCCTTCTGCACTAAAGTTTTTGCAATATTTCATATGACAAAAACTTTGCAATCATATTAATGATTGGATTAACTTGTATTTATTACTGTGGATTTGTAAAGTAATACAATCACCACTTAGTGTAATTCGCTTCATGATGTCATATTCCTTTAAAGTATGCTGGATTCAATCCCTTCCTTGCTATTATATTGGAAAGATGATTTTAAAATGCACCATTGACTTTGCAGAGAAATAGCATTAAGAGTTCTTTATCTCTTTCACACCTTTGACATCTCCCTCAGCAATAACTACCTTACTGTAGCTGTATTCTTCGTCTCTTAAAGCAAAAGCAATTAATCTACTTTCAGAGATTTGCAGAATCTCATGTTTCAGAAAGTACCTGGTTTTGCTTAGAATGGCCTGTTGTCATCACATGATTGAAAAATGATCTGAAACATTTTATCAAAGATCAAACAAATCCCGACTATACTTACTATGAGCAAGTATTTGGCCTGGACTGAGTCATTCCACCATGTACTGTGATAGTGAGAGCCTTGGACCAGACCAGTACTGGAACATGCCATTCACAAGTTCAATTAGACTGCAGCATGTCTAGAGAACTGAGTTTGTTTGGCCGTAGATAAGTACAATGATGAACTTTGTACTGTGTTTCTGCTAAAAACCACAAAATAAACTTCATATGATGAGCATCTATGACAATTTAGAGGAAATGGCAGATGCAGGCATTATGAATTCTGTTTAAATTAGGAGTTTTATGTTAGATTTTAAATTTCAGTTTTAATTTAGCCCTGGGTGCCTTCAACACTATCTTTCTACTGTTGTATTTGGCTGAAATTCAATGGGACAATGGCATAGCACTATTAATGGAAAGTCATTATAAGGAAGGATGGGACAGACTCTTTAGCAGGGTCTGTTGTAATAGGATGAGGGAAAATGATCTAAAAAAAAAAAGAGGAGATATTTAAATTTGATATTAAAAGAAAGGTTTTTTGCAATAAGGGTAGTCAGGCACTGGAGCAGGTTGCCTGGAGAGGTGGTGGGTGCTCCATCCCTGAAGACATCCAAGGTCAGGCTGGATGGGGCTCTAAGCACCTGATCTAGCTGTAGATGTCCCTGTTTACTGCAGGAATGTTGGACTAGGTGACCTTTAAAAGTCCCTTCCAACTCAAACAGTTCTATGGTTCTATTATTAACCTGAGGAAATCTCATTCAAATGTAGGTAAACGGAGCGATGAAATAACTAACGCCCACCAGGACAAATTTCTCTGATTTCTTGTTAGGAAGCCAGAGATCAGAGCAGTGGAATCTCTCCCTGAGGCAAAGCATGGGAATTAGATGCCATTTTGCAAACCTTTAACTGAAAGTGTTTTCAGAATTGAGGACAGGAGAGAAGCTAATGCTCCTCTGAAGATATGATTAGCCAAGGAGAAAGAAAAATGCCTACATAAGAAAAGGGTGAAGGATGAGAGATTATTTAAAAAAAAAAAGAAAATCCAAAGAACAACTATCACTCCAAGAGTTGAGGTGGGAAAGAGAGAGATTCTGACTATTTGGAAAAAAATTGGGGGAAGGAAATAGAGACGTGTGTTTATTATTTTGTCTAGTTCTGTATCCTTCCTGTGCTAACTGAAGTAGAGGATAATTGTATTTAGAAACCCATACACATCTTGGGCATCTGTTAACTTTCATCTGTCCTGTGTCACCGAAGAGTAACATGTAAGTCCACCATGCTGCAGGCTAGATTTAAGGAATTCAGTGTGTTTAAATCACTGTGGTGTCTGGAAGCCTAAGACAGCCTAGAGACCATTTAACCCCATTTCTGTGCAGACATAAGACATCCATATTTTGTCTTAGAAGGGTGTCAGATGCTAAGGATGGGATAAAGACCAGTGAATCAAGAGAAGATGAAACTCATGTGTCTATACTTGGGGCCCCAACACAGCAACTTAGCTAGTGTTCAGCTAGGGTGGTTAGCCCCATTCAAAATGAAACGATAATCAAGAGTAATGGGAAAAACATATTCATAAGTAAGTGAGCTTGTAAATTCAGTTCTTCTTAAACTCTTGGATGTGAACCAGAACTTTTTCATTTTTATGTTATATTGAAGAACACTTAAATTAACATTCTGGTTAATTAATAAAAGCCTCTCACTGGAGTGTGAAGTGAACAGTTGAAAAAATAGACATGTTCTGAGGTTTTTTTTCTAAGCTCATTCCTTCAGCAGTAAGATTTGTGCTTAGGCAGAACTAGCTCTGAGTTTGTAACATTTCATGCAAAAGCCCTGTTGTGCTTCTTTCCATCTCCTTTAAGGGCTATTCCTCTTCTCTGTGACTGTACTTCCTCACTGATGTCTCCTTCTTGGTGACTTGAGCTATTTTAAAATCTGATGATACAGATAACGATACCAAAGATTCTTCATACATAGAAGAGAATGTGGGATATACAGAAGCCACACTTTCCAAAGACAAATATCAGTGATTCTCAGTTACATTAGTGATTGTTTTCTGAAATAGAAGCTTCTAATGTTAATCTTAATCGCTTGGAGGGGACAATGCTCACTGCAGAAACCCTGAATTATAGGGGTTGGAAGGTACCTCAAGAGATCATCAAGTCCAACCCCCTGCTAAAGCAGCTACCCTACAATAAGTCACACAGGTAGGTGTCTGGATGGGTCCTGAATATCTCCATAGAAGGGGACTCCACAACATCTCTGGGCAACCTGTTCCAGTACTCCATTACACTTACCATAAATAAGTTCTTTTGCATGTTAGTAAGGAACTTCTTATGTTTAAGGGCCATTACTCCCTCTCCTATTGCTACACACCACGGAGAAGAGCCTGGCCTCATCCATTTGCCTCCCAACTCCCTTTAGATATTTATAGACACTTATCAGATCCCTTCTCTATCTTCTTCTCCCCATGTTGACCAGACCTAAATTACTCAGCCTTTCCTCATATGGAAGGTGCTCCAGACCCTTTATCACCTTTGTGGTCCTCTGCTGGGCTCTTTCAAGGAAAGAGTCTCTCTTTTTTTGATCTGGGGAGCCCAGAAGTGGACACAGTAGTTTAAACGTGGCCTCACAAGGACAGAATAGAAGAGGAGGATCACCTCCCTCACTGTGCTGGCTGTGCTCTTTTTAATGCACCCCAGGACACCGTTGGCCTTCTTGGTCACAAGGGCACACTGCTGGCTCATAGTCACCTGGGTGTCCACCAGAATACCCAAGTCCTTCTCTGCAGGGTTCCTCTACAGCAGGTCATCTAAGGTGCTTGCATGCTTCTAATGGGGAAAGTTAGCAGCACTGTAGCTGGGGCTAGCTTGCATATCTCCACATGGTGCTGCACTGCCAGACAGACAGGTTTCTGGGCGGTGTTCAAACACCTATTTTATCTGCAAGTGTAGTATGGAATTGAAGATATAAAGGACACAGGCATCCTCTCCCATCACTGCCCTCAACCCACACGAAAGTAGCAGTTTTCTTCATGTGTTTTCAATGCTTGTGTAAAAAGATGTGCTACAACATGGTCCTGGAAATCTTTTCAATATGTTTATGAATGCAGTTTAATTTTATGTTATTCTAAAGCAAATCCCTGCCTCAGTGCCCTAGATATTTGTTAGTGCTTGTGTTGGGATTTTTTTTAGTTTAGTTTTGTTTTTTCTCTCTATTGAAACCATTATAACTGGCAATTCATACATATACTCTCAGTGCAGAAGAGAATTCCCCTTCCCTGTCCTTTGACCTACCTTTGATTTCTACTTCCAGTTATATCTCATGCTTTGTCATGGGTTTTGATTTGTTTATGATGTTTACTCTGTGATCTACTCTTCTTTCTGACGTTCAAAGTCAGGGAAAAATCTTTCATAGTGTTGGTAACCTGCAGCTCCAGTCCTGATGTGAGTTGAAGATAGGGTCTATCTTTTAATAAAACCAGAGTTTGATTTTTCCCAAGCTGAGGAGATGCTGACCTTCCACTCTAGCCCAATAGTGGAGACATTAACTTTAGACTGTGAACAGAGGAAATGAGCTGACAAGCCAATGAGGTCATGATCTCAGCTTTGACTAAGTAAGAAGAAAGGCCCACCAGGAGCAGGCAGCCAGGGGCACTGGGGCGGCCCTGGCTCTGGGCGTCTCTTTGGTGATGGGAATAAGCTGAGGCCAGGTTGGACATGGGCCTGCAGATGAGGGTCAGGCCTAGGCTCAGTGAGGGGTATTATGGTGAGACATGGCCCTGACATGGCCATGTGGACCTCAAGGCCCTGACAGATTACATGGCCAGTGTGTGCTTGGGTTGTTAGTAAGTCATAGGTAGCAAATTACTGGAACAGCTGGGTTTCTCCATCACAAGTTAAAAGCAGATATGGATCAGAGCCTTGCATGCCCTGTATTGCATTATGTCCTCAGCAAACTTACTGCTGGCTTTGGGCCAGGAAGTAATTTTCCAGTCATTTTTCCAGCTGCAGACTGGAGTGCATTGAATGTAGCCTTTATACTCCTCAAACATTAGGCCCCAAGACAAAGAATATGTGTGCTCTACAAAGACGTTTTGTTATAACGGGGTGGATTGTATTTACAGTTGGGATTACAGTACATGGAAATCAAGATACAGAAATACAAGCGAGAAAACCTCTTGCTGATGATAGTGGACAAAATAAACCCCACAGGAACTGCCATATACTAACACAGTCATCATGTGGCTCATTGGGAAAGCCGAATATATTGGTTTTGTAAGGTTCCCAGCACATCTGCAGTTGTACCCATGAGCCTGTTTCAATACGTTACAAAAAAAATGCTGCATGTTTAGAGCCACATGAATAGCAGAATTGACACAGAAAATGCTAGCACCTCAGTTAGTTTTATTTCACAACAGGACAAAACGGGAAGATTTCAAATGGAAATTCTGAAAAATATACAAAATAAAAAATAATCTAGGATTCACTGACATGTTTAACTTATTCAAAGCATTACAATGGATTGTGTTGATTAAATCCAATGCTAAACTGCAGATCATGACTGTGCATTGTCTTGAGGGAACTGTAGTACCAAATCTCATTCATTCCCACACAGGGAGCAGTGTCCCTGGCCTGACTCTATCTACTGTAAAGCACTTAGATTCACAGGACTTCTGAGATAAATCCTACAGTTTTGTAAGAAAGGAGTTATATCTGTTTCCTGTAATGCACATATTTCATTAAATTCAGCAAAAGAGAAAGTCTAGACGAGATAGTCTAGAACTATAGTACATGCATTGTGGAATGGTCACTACATGTTTACTTAAGCCAACTCACACACATGCGCACAAATTAAGATAAAATAATTTTTAAGAGTCACCCTTAAAGTCATTCAAACCACCAAGACTGATTTGTATCCGTCCCCCTCAAAATGAAGTTTTTCGCTTGGTTATTATGAGTTTTTTTAGCAGAATAATAGAAACTCTGCAAGGATGGGGTTCTTTAAAAAGCATCCGATACATGATGAAATGGTTTTAATCCTAGTAGTGGGAACTTCAGCTCTAAGCAGACATCCTGATCTGCTCTCGCCTATCCCTGTACTATTTTTTGCATTCCTTTTCTGTTGCTCCTCAGCTGAAGGCTGCTGCCTAGCATGCAGAGGACCTTCTGTTGGAGAGGTTGCAGTCCAAATAAACCTATAATTTCAGCTATTTAAAAACAAAACAAAAGGCTAATTTTGAGTTAAGCAGGTGAAGGAGGGGAACCTTTTGATGACAGTGGTGCTGGCAGATGAGATTGCTGGTGGATTAAGTGGAGAGGCAACTGTAAGCAGCTGGGATTAGGGTCTGAAACTTCTTACAGAAGCACAACTGCAGCTGGGGAGAAAGTTGCATATAGCTGTATTTCACTGAAATAAAATGTGTGTTTCTGCTCTTTTGAGCTGTAGTTTTAAAAGTTCTGCTCTTCTGACTTATTTTAGTCACTGGGTACTCCACAATAAGTAAGTTGGTTTGAATAAAAGATGTATTTGCGCTGAAGAACATCCTATGAATTAATGTTGTGGACATGTTGTAGTTCTGTTTTTTTTCTGTTGTAAGTAAATCCACCATGGGTGCCAACATGAGGCAAAACATAAATTAATCTTTAGAAGTTGCTAAATATCCTTAGTGAAGTGGGTTCTGGTGACTGTGCAGAGTCTCTGCAAATTGGGCTGTTTTTTTTCTGGAGGGCAAATATGGAATTAGTAGAGCAGCTTCATGAACTGTAGGTTACCTCAGCTGAATTGGGAGCTCATAGACAGGTGAAAAACTCTTCAGATCAGAAGAAGCTTCCCATATTGACTCCAGAGCAGTCTCAATAACGTATGTGTTCAACCTTGTGGAATTTTGGAAAGCCTCCATGTCTGGTTCACGCATAATGAAGAAGCCTGCCATTTAAATCCATAAACGTGGTTACTGTTTTCTTCCAGAGAGTAAGGTTCTGGTGAGCGTAGTTATTCGGGTGATCTTTTGTAATTGGAAGGACTGCATAATCCTAATATTTATTAGTGTGCCACTGTCAGATAAAAAATATTCCTTATATGGGTAAGAAATGTATACTATACTTTTAATAACTACAGTACTGTCTTTGACAAATACCAGTTCCATATGAGTATGAATTCACAGACCCACCAGGCTGTCCAAAGCCTTACAAGGTATTCTCTGTACTTGTTGGTGGGCGAGAAGCTGGGGAATTCTTTCATATCTCCATTTGACTTCAAAAAATAAAAACTGAACATCAGGCTTGTTCTTGTGTTTTATCAGCTGATAAGGTACACTGTGCAATCTAATTCCATGAGTATTTTAATATACCTTATGAGCCAGAAACATGACACATCTTGGGCCACATGATACACTTCTCAGTGCTGAGATGAGAGAAATGAAAAAGAGGGAAAGTATTGTAGCATAAAGGAGTGCTTCTTGTTTCAGAACTGTGCATGCTTCCAAGCAGTTCCGTCATCTGATTTCTTCAGTGTAGCCTACTTTGTGAGGTATGCAGATATTTCCTCTGCTTCTGCATATGACAATATAACTATGCTGTATCTTGTGAAATATTGTGCTTCATTCTGCTGCCACATTTTACCTGTGACAGAAAACTACTGGTAAAACTGGGATAGCTCCCTGTCACAGGGAGACATAATCCCAGAAATCCATTGATTACTATTTTTACATAGGTGTGTTTTCCTTTGTCTGCAGTCATAATGATTTGGGTTGTCATTTCATTCCAGCCTTATGGATGGCAGCATACTCTGTTTGTCATGTAGCAATTGACTGTAATTTTCAAGTGTGTTTTTTTTCCTTCAGAAAACTTTTTTTTTCTTTTTTGAAGCAGCATTAGCGTTGTAGGTAGCTGCATGTTTCTGCCTCTAGAGCAGTGTCTTGAGATTCAGACAATGCCATAAAAGATTTGGTTACTGGAAAAAATCTGTTTTCTGACCTCTCCATGCCTGGCACGCACTCTTCTACTCTTGTCCATGTTGAATATAAGCTCTTTGGTTTTGGTGGCTGCCTTTGACTAAATATCTGGACAAGATATAGCATGATGCAAGCTTGATTATTATTTTTTTGAACTTATAGGAACATAATGTAAACAAGACTGTTTCAGATGAATCAGGATTTTACCATTTAACAATTTCATTGGCAGGCTCCAGTGGGAGGCTGAAATGCAGTTTTCCTTATGCCATATGCATGCTGTATCACTGTGACAATTTTGCAGGAGCTGGAGCGTTTGCTCTCCACAAAAGGAATACTGAGCTAAAATGAAGGCCAGTAAATGCTTAATTACTGTTACTAAACCGTCTTTCATATATATACTGTGAACACAAAACATATTGGATGGAGCTGCTGTCTGGCACATTTTTATAATACATGAAACTGGTAAATCAGAAACAGATGGAAGTACTGAAGTGGGAGAAATGCCCTGTTCCCTAATTAACTTGATAACAATGCAGGAGAATAACAATATTTAGGTTTTGAGCAAGACCGCTGGGTCAATATTCTCTCAAATATAAGATGGAGAAAAAGGATGTGAGAATTATTATTCAGGAGATATATATATGTATATACACACACACATGCACACATTATTATGTCACCTGCTCGTGTTTATCATGGATAAACTTATACAACAGCTGTCCTTTGGTTCTCTTCCCCATCATTATCCATCAGATATTCTGCTGTAATCATTGTATAATGTGGTGGTTTTTTTGTTTGTTTCAGCATAACGCCAGACATGGAGGAAATTAGTCTGGAAAAATGCTGAGTTACTGAAAAAGATTTTTTTTGAAAAACTAGATGGAAATTGAAAGTAAATTGGATCTGTACTTTTGGTTATTAAAATGGGTCTGGAATGAAAAAAAAATAATTGCTAAAGTTCTCTTTGGACCACCTAATTCTTGATTTGGGAGAGCTGGATTCAAATCCTTCTGTGCCTGAGAGGTCCACACTTCTGAATCTTCAGCTGTGTAAAAATGCGTGTAGGAACTTTAGCTTTCCTATTCTTACATTTCTGCTTTATGTATGTGGTTAAACATGCAGATGACAAAGCTGGAAGTCTGAAAGCTAGAAGTCTGGTGTCTGATGCCTTGCAGGAGTGGTATGTGGTTTAGTGGGCATGGTGGTGATGGGTTGACAGTTGGACTAGATGATCTTAGTGGTCTTTTCAGCCTTAATTCCTTCATCTAGAGCAGAAGTGGAGATCCATGCAGCCTAAAAGCTGAACAGAGTTTAATCTTGATTCTTGTGACCACATCATTTTAAGGATCCTAGCAGTACACTAAGGTGTTGTTTTCATCATCTTTTGTCTCAAAAGAATAGGCAAGAACAAACTGAAAAAACCTATAGCAGGAGAAAGTGAAAATCCAGTATGGGCTGGTGGTTCAACTCCTTTCCTGGAAGGCAAGAAAATCAAACTGCCACAGGCAGAGGAGAAGGTAGGCCTGGACCTACCTAAGCCCTGGGCAAAGAGTCTAATAATTCACTGAATTACTGAGAAAGACTACAGCTACTGTCCAAAAGCTTTCTAAACTTCCCAGTCTTTTGCCTTTCCTAAAAATACATTTCAAAATATTTTTAATTTCATGGAAAACCTTCAAATGTTCCATCCACCTTCTGTTTTTTGCTTTATTTGGCAAGAACTTGGGAGCTTTTAATCCATTTTCATCCAAAACAAAATACTTTGTTTGCGTGTTTTCTTTTGGATGTAGATCTAAATACCAAAACATTCCAACAATCTCAACTTCAGCAACAAGGAGAGAGCATGAGTTTTGTGCCATTCTTCTTTCTAAGGGTTTTCCTCTGGGCAAGCTGCTCTATAATCACACACCAAAGTAAGACTCTGCTCTTAGTGTGCTGTATAAGGAGATCCTGTAGTGCATAAATCCAGCTTTCTGAAAACTGGGAGAGGAGTGAAGTGAACCCAGACACTCTGTTTCAGACCTCTGAAGCCAAATGCAGCAGGCATTGTTCAGCCACAGCTAGAAACCTGATATTCACTGCTAGCTGCAGGAAATGGGACATACTGTGCTTACGGAGGCCAGGCATAGTTTGCCTGAGTCATGAAATGTTTACTAAGTAAAAATGGAAAATGAAAGGGAGAAGAAGGAAGAAAGATTCCATGTAATTACTCCTTCACTTCATTTTAGAAAAAAATTCTAATGCTCTGGACTGGAGAACAGGATTTCTCTTCTCTTTCTCTGTTCCCCATTCCCCCCAGAATAACTTACAAAATCTCTTTCAAGTGAAGCCTGATCTTACGCTTTGGAATTGGCTTCATGGCACTAGAGGAATTAAGGTATTTCAAGCATTTGCTAGCGGTTGTCTGTAGAGCAATTTCTCATAATCTCCTAAGACCTCTTTGACATCATATGCTTGTGTCTGATGGACACAAACCTACAATGGAAGAAGGCTCAGTAGAGACAGGCAAAGACAATGTACTCATGAAGCTCTGTGAAGAATGTAGAGAGTGACCAAAGCTAAACTTGTCTCAATACAGTGGGAAATGGAGGGTGGCCTTTGTTTCAGGTAAATTGCCGTATCAGTTGAGTGGATCAGCTGATCCACAGAATTTTCTCCGAGTTAATCAAAAGAGTGAGAATGTCTTCCTGAGTTAGCCAGGCCAGTTATGAGGTAAGTGTGTACGTGGCTGAGACCAGGATAGAATTTAAAACTGAGCAATCAAAAAAGGGAACTTAAAGGGCAACACGTTTGAACTGACTTCATGCCATCCATCCCTTTCTGTTGGGAATGTTCCGTGTCATGATAGTGAGCATATAGAGCCTGGAAATGAGAATCACATTTGCATTGTGATCCAAATGTATGATGCAACTGCTATATTGTGCTTGCGTGGTGATTTCAGCACATTGCTGTATCTCTCTGCTAAATCAAAATCCTGTGTCAAATGTCATCAAATGTGTAAATGTGGTAGTAAACATTAAACACTCTTTGTGTGGAATAACTAAATGAATCTATCAGGGAGCACTGGACTCTGTTTCTCATGAACTTGCAGAAACTAAAAAGTCCATTGTTCTGTTTTCCTGATATTACTTTCCTAAGGGAGCTACTAAGATAGTCAGAAAAATCTAACGTGAAAAGGAAATGTGCATTAGATCAAATCTGCATGAAGTGCAGAGTTACCTTATCTGAGAATGCATTGCCATTGCATCTTTGAGAGGAAGCAAGATCTTGCTCAACATTCAGCTAGCTTCCTCCTGGAGCTACAGGCATCCTACTGAAGGAAGAATGGGCTGGAGGGGTAGTAGGGGGATAGGAAGTCTTCTTCACCTGCTTGCTCTTGAGGGTGTCTATCCACATGAGCACTGATGTAGCATTTGTTTGTGAATTTTTATGGTTAGCCAGAACATGAAAGACTGCATATTTTTTAAACCTTGACAGTGTCTTTACTTCAGTAACTTTCTAAATCAGTGACTTTCTCTGTACTCATGTTATATGATAAAGTTTTGGAGTAAGAATATTAAAAGATCAGCAGTAAAACATTCAAAAGTTAGGAAAAAGTTAGAAAAGTTTTTTAAAACTCTTTACATCACTACATTCATGATGATATACCATTTTTTTTGTGTGTTCTTATGATGCGGTGTTAGGAGAGTAAATTATATGCCACGCTTCGTCAGTTGTCATTAGATAATTATTATATTGTAGTTGTAATTACTTTCTAAGTTACCATATATCTCTTCTGAATGTATTTGTGATGTATTTTAATATATATTATTGAGATCTTTTTTTTCCAGTCCTTTTGGACAGAAGACATCTGCAGAGCTCTGAGCTAAGAATTTCTGAGTTCTTGTCACACCTTTGCTAATTTTCTGGAAGACACTACTGTTTCCCACTCAGTCTGTAGAAGAGGACAATAGTTTTTCCAGAATCTCCTTGACAGTTTAAAAGGATCAATTAACATCTGAAGTTATAAAGCATGTAGGGGAGAAAAGTATTATTTGGAAGTCTTCTAAATATTATTGCTCACCAGAAGTAATTAGCAAATGATGCATCCAAGTCTGTACTAAACTGCTTCTGAGCAAATCTCTAAAGGAAACAGCTGTGATTTTCTTCCAGTGTTTAATCACTTCCAGAAAGACCTGTACAGAACAACAATATGTTAAATTTAGAACAACCTTATCTATTTATATACACTGTATTTTGTTTGACATGTTCTAGTCAGTTTCAAATATCCTAGACTCTTTTTTCCCTAAAGAATCATGTAATGTATCCTAAGCTGAAGCTGGGAATAATGCTAGAATGTCTACTGGAAAATGGTGTTTTACAATTGCCTTTCAGTTAGCATTTTCTGCAAGTCTATGCTTTAAATCACTGAGAATCTTTTTTATATACTTCAATATATTTGGAAGTGAAAGTGATTAGAAGACTCTACCTTCTGATTTCTCAATTGCTTCCTCTGTATTACAACTCTGGACCATTTCTTCGTGTACTACAAGCTTAGTTATACTGTATTGTCACATTATTCTTTGCAGATTTAAAATCCTTTAGTGGTCTTCCAAAGGCCAAGATGCAACATTTGGCAATATTTATGTTATGTTGGGGTCACATCTGTTCAAGAAGGCATTTCAGCTACCACACTTACTATGTGGCAAGAGTAAGAAAGACATTCAAACTATTGTGCAAAAATTAGATTTAGAATAACAGAAACATTTAGTAAGTAAATGAAGCGCACAAAGTTACATATGCGGGGAGTTGACACACTACATTTTTTTTTCCCCTTAATTTTATGAAGCTAGTGAATCAGAGAAAGTCTAAAATAAGTTGTTAAGACTTCAGAGGCTTGGCAATGTTACATTTTGAAAATGTAGTCTAAAGAGAAGCCAGCTGTGGTCAGCCCTGACCAAAATTGCTTTTCCCTGAACTACTTGTTTAAAATGCCAGCTGGCCAGCAACCAGCATATATGTAATGCTTTGTGTATTGGCATTTTGTAGTTGATATGGAACTCAATGTGACTTCTGAGGCTCAAATTAAATCCTAACATGGCTGAAAAGATCTGACCACAGAAATGGAAATAGATCCACAGAATAACATAGCTTTTACTTGTTTGTGTAAATATTAAGAAATGTTTAAAATTATGTCCAGAGATAAGTTCCTTTCATTTAAGCTCTACATTGACTCTCTGAGCTAAAAATCTCACTGCTTATTTGCTTTATACCTGGCCTGAGAGAGAAATATATGGTTGTGAGTCTGCAGGAGAAATCTGCCCCTTTTGTGGAAGAGGATGCTGGGAGATCCTGGACAGAAGTATGGTAGCCTTCAACTCTAGTTCCACAGTTAGTATCTCTTCACAAATACCACATTATGCAGAGCGGATGCATTCACTACACCGTTCTCTGGGACCATTGAGAAGTGACTAAAATGAAGATCTGAGAAGCACCCAGAATTGAATTTCTAGGTCTGTGTGTGCAAGACTATACTCATTTCCCTGGTAGGGCCCACAGGCTGGATGAGAGGTTCCATGCCTTTTGGTTGAGCTGAGTCAAGAGATGAGATTGCAGCGCAGAACACACCTACTGCACAGGGTAGGTACCACCCAGCTTTGAGTCCAGGGGCTATTGTGCAAGATAAACAAGGGCACTGTGGTTCAGCATCCTGTTCTTCTCTCTCACTTGTGTGACACAGTTTTGTGGGAGTACTCTGTTATCTCCTGTGGACATACACCTACTGATAATAACTGATTTTAAGAAGTAGGTCCGACAAGAAGTATTAGGCATATATGCTTCTAGATGCATTTTCATATGGGAAGTGTTTACAAAGGGCAATCTTTCACACCAATCTTATCTTCACATGATAGAGCACTAAAGATTTTTTCCAGACACTGTATTATTTGTATTCCCTAAAAGTTTAACAAGTTTACATGAATCTCTCATTGCCTGGAACGACGCTTGTATTTTTTTCCCAGAATAATGAAGCTGTTTCACAATCACTGGCAGCCGTGGGGCCAGTAAGATAACATTTCCTGCATAGTTCACATTCCAGCCTCTTGGATGGGAGCTTTTAGATATGGTTTCTTAAATACAGTTGGAAGTTTGAATTAAAATGTCTCTGAATGTGGCTCCAAGTCTCATTTAGTCCATTTCTTGAAACACTGAATTATATTGTTGTGTTGACAGAGTATGGCTATACAATCCATTAGCAAAAGTCAACACCTGCTCAGTAGAAAGCAAGAAACTCTTGTACACAGCTGCAGCAGTAAAAAAAAAAAAGAAAACCTAGAAAGTAAAAGCTTGTTATTTTCCATGAACAAATTAAAGTAGGCATTTCTTTTTCACTTGTTCTTGCCCAGTCTAGCACAAGCCTTCCCAAGGAATAGGAGTTCATAGCCAAACTCCCAGTCTTCTTATTTGTAATTTATCTACTGATCTGGTGATTTATTTTTTTCAAACAAAAATGCTCCTCTACATTCAGAGAAAAAAATGACGTATAACCCATTAACAAAGAAAGGATACTGGGGTTTTGGGGTTTGATTTTGAATGCAGTTGAGTAGCACTTGGTGAGATATATTATATTTCCCATTAAACAGAATGTTCTGCATCTAATAGAGCCTGTTTGCTGGCAATAGGATCCAGAGAAACAGTTTTTCTTTCCTTCAGAGCACACTAGAGCAAAATACTGGTCATTCCATTTGTACACAGATAGTGACCATATCAAAGCAACCTTCTTCAAGGCAAAGCACTATTAGCATGACTTGTGATCTTTCTGTGTGGGTTGTGTACCTTTATTTCCTTTAAACCACTGAATTTCTACACTGTGTGAGACTTTGACATGTTTGCAGATCTGTATCCTTTCAAATGTGATATTACAGGCATTTTGCAACGCAGTGGTACTGCATGAGACTTTACCTTGTTTCTCCTTCATCACTGGAATGTCGATGTACTTATGTTGTGCCTTTAGTAGGCTGAAGTATGTCATGTGGGACTCATTCCTTCTTCAGGGGAAATGTTATGTTTTAATATGGTGATTTGGTTTAGTTAGATTGTTAGACATTTGTTATGTTTTTTTTTCTGTTCCTACTTTTTAATAATGATATATGTTTATCACAGAGAGAGCAAGCTCAAAACCAGCATCTTTTGCTGTGGTCAGTTGAAAGTTCCTGGGGAAGTTCATTCCATCATCTGTGTAACATCCCCAAGAGAGCTGTCCCTACATAAGAGAAAATGTAAATCTCTAGTACAAAATTCTTTTCTGCTTAAGCAGTGATGTTAGCTGCGGTGTTCACCCAAGAGTTTTAGCTGAGCTTTTGGATTTGCTGAACTTGATCCACAAAGTGCCTGAAGATTTTGCTATTTCATAGATAGTTTGTGGGAAGTGGATGGCAAGAGTGGTGCAACTCACCTACCCTGTACTGCTGAGGAGGAGGCTCTCCACTGAGAGCAGCCTTCTACAACTTATCATGAGTAATTTCAACAAGTAGAGGAATTTCAGCAAAACAAAATGAAACAGTTTTACCAAACTGTTAAAAAGTATGTTCCTTTTTTTTTTTCCTCAGGATTCAAAATCTCATGAGTTCTGTAATGATCTGAGTTATGAAACAGAGTGAGGATCTTACATGGCATTTCTCTAGGGAAGAGGGAGACTGCATCAATGACATATCCATGGGGATTAAGAAGCCTAAGTTTCTAGGTCAGTGTCTTCCAGGATAAGGCAGCTGACTCCAAAGTTTTGCCGTGAGGCTTATTGCCATCTGGGCAAAGAGAAGTCACTATGCAACCAAGAATAAAAGAATGAAGAAATCAGAATACACAATAAAATATGAGCCTGCTTCTTCAATCCAATGAGGCAGCCACTTCCCATTGAAAGCCAAAGTCCTGCAGCTGGGTTACTACCTGCTTAGTATGAGAATTGAATGCTTCTAAACATAGCTAGGAGCCTGGACTGAGGAAGCTCCTTGGCTCAAAATGGAGGAAGTGGTTGGATTTTAAATGTTACTAGGAGTAAAGTATTATTTACATATGTTATCTAAGGCTTTTAGGAGAGGACGTGAATTGAACTTGTCTACTGTGAAATAATGATGTCCTACTCTTCTCTTAATGATCCTGCCACTTGACCATGGCCAGATCAGCTATGAGTGGAAGAGGAACTCATCAGCTCCATTTTTGCACTCAGCATAATCCACCTGGACAAAGTGGTGCTGAATTAATGAACTGGATTGCGTTGTGGAAGTTCCAGGGAGTCCCAAAGCTGGTATAAAGAGTACCCATGTAGGGGTGATGTAGCTGAGAGCAGATAAGAGGAAAGGAACAGAGGGAGAATCTGGATGGTTACATTTACTTGCTTCAGAGCCGTTAGATATGCCACACAGCTAAGAAAACAACCCAAGACACAGGCTATTTCTTGATGGACATTTTAAGTAGGCATGAAACAGCACTATGGTCAAAATAAGCAGATATGTGTTTTCTCTTGCTTTCCATTTTGGCCACTCCAGTGCCCCTCCCTTGTGTGTTCGTACGCTGGAAATGTTCGTGTACCTTATCTGAAAACTAACTACACAGCAAAAGGTTATTTTTTTAGCTAGTTATCACAGATAGATAGTAACTAAGGAAAAGTAATCACTCAGACAAAAGATATTTCTGCTATTTTGGAAAGAATCAGCCAAACAAGCGATGCCTCAGCTTCCAGTGCCTCGGAAAGTGAATGGTGAACACCATATACTCAGAATGAAACAAATGCTCACCAGTGTGAAACCAATTCACCTTGATGCAGCTTTGTCTGTTCTCTGAATACCACACCAGAGAAGGATTAAGGATGCTCTGTGTACCAAGTCACTGTGATTTTCACTCCTTACGGAAAATGAGGGAAGAACTGCAGTTTGCTTTTGCTTCTCCTTTTATTACCTTTGGGCTACTTCCACAAGGCAATATGGCTGCTGTATCTTGACTTTTCCCATATCTCCTTTTCACAAGGTTGTGCATAATGCTTTTCTCCTAGATTCCATGAGTACTTATGTCGGTTATAGGATCTCCATCCTCCATTCTGTCCTCCCTTCTTTGCTGCTTATAAGGGCACATAAAACACATTCCAACTCCCTCTCACATTGGTTGTTTTTTTTTGTGTGCGTGGTGTTTTTCATTTTGGCTTTGTATATAATTTGCTTTGTCTTTTTCCATTCACTCTGCATAAATAGGTGGGCTCTGGGGCCTCTGAGAATAGAGACTTGCTACACTGGTATGCTGTATAGAGCCCAGCAGGCTCCCTCTGACACAGGCACATTTTCTGTAAGGTTGCTGGCAACATAGGTGACTCCAGCAAGCGCTCCTGTTACATGCTGCAACTCTTACTGACAATTTATGGCTGTTCTGTGTTCAGTATCACTATTGTCCTGCTAGTTGTGCACAAGAATGAATGCAATATAGCCTGGGGCATGTTTTGGAGATGGTAATCCCTTGGCCACTGCAATCTTGGCTGTTTACTGTCTGCTATTGCACTGCATGAAGGCAACTGATATTTAAAACATAGAAACATCCCAGAATCTTGTATCAAACCCCTGTGAGACTCAACAAAGGTTTACTGGGTTAGTTGAGTTTGGTTTTATTTTATTGATCTATTTATTTATTTATTTCCTGGGATTACATCCCTCAGGGTCTTCAAAAGGGCCTTTAACACAGAGGGTCTCCATTTCAGTTACCCAGTAAATGCTAATATATTTTCATAAAAACACTCTTGAGGTAGCCAGAGCTGCTGATCTTGCAGACCAAATGTCAGCGCTCAAAATCACACTAAAAAGCTTGAAAAACTTCAGCATTTCTAAATCTGAGCTGAGCCTCTTGATCTGAACCTTCTAATAGCCCAAACACTGAACCTTTACTGAAAAAATACTATTTTAGTCTAAATCTGAGCACATTTTATATTACCTCCCTGTATGTTATATCAAAGCAGTATATTTAATTTCTAGTTGGAATTAACATGTAGGTAATTACAACATGAAGAACATTTAGAATTGTCTGAAGTAATTTGTTCAACTTAAAAGTTCACATCATCAAATGAATCCTCACTTGCATTATATCTCTTTGTCTCTGTTTGCAAATCATCTGCAAAGAGCCTGCAATTTGCTCACTTGTTCAAAAACTACATTCCATTTTACCAAAGAGAATTCATGTTTGCAAGCACTCAGTTGCAACCCTTCAGCCCAATTGGAAGTTGATTTGACTGGGTATGGAGGTCAAGTTACACTTTTTTTTCTTCCCACTGCATAGGCTTAACATCTGGAATCAGGTTTCTCATGTGAATATTATCAATTCCAAATGTAAATTCTGCTTTCTGTGAATATTAAGCAGCATTTCTTTGCAGCTTCATCTTCTGACAAGCATCTGGGCCAGTGACCTCATTTACTAGAATTCTGGGGAAAGGTAATACATATGGGGTACTGAACACAGGGCCACAGAACAAACCACAAACACTTGTGGGAGCTTTTATTTTGAGTTACTTACATAAATACAATTCTTGGGGATCAGAAAATCACTATCTGCAAAGTTGAACCATTACCTCATTTAAAAGAGCTAAGAATCCATGGAAGCTTGACTTCTGTATAGTAGAAATGATCATGCCATGAAGGATTGTGTACTGCTCATTAAAAGGAGACTAATGTTGGTCTCTTTCAAATATTTTGGCCTTTTTGCCTTCAGGTGAACGTAAATGAAAGACAGAAATGGGAAAGAATGAAATATTTTCTTCAAATGCACATGCTGTAAATAAACACGTTGCTTGCATGGGGAAAGGGTCTTTATGTGCAGATGCTGTTACAAAACTGGAGATTCTGGAACATTCCAAGTAGCCTTTATCATGTATTATATTTAACTTAACCAATGTAGCTTCTAATTTTGCTATGCTTAGTTTTTTTTTAAGATATCAAGTGTTGACAATTATTTGAGTAAAATGTGACTATCAAGAAAGCAATGCTTCGTTTGTTACAATGCAGAACACAACAGTGATTAGAAAAGAGGCAAAAAGTAAGCCAATATATCCAGCCTAGCAGTGTGAGCAGCATATTGAGAAGGACGAAGTGCCAGAGTTCCTCTACCTTTTGACCTTCTGATTATTACAACATAGTCTTCCACTTCACAGCTTGTTAGTGGGATAAACACTATTTGCAATTCAGGTAGAGGTTTACGTAGTATAGGAAAATGCAACACAGCCTGCTGCTCCATTTGCTTGTCCAGGGATGCCAAAATTCATGAAGTGGGTGTTTTCAAGCACTGGCTGAGAAAGGGCCTTGGCACAACGAGGAACTTGATTGTCTCTTGCTAATCGACTTTTTCTGTTTTCAAGGAAACTGAGCTTCATGCGTTTCTTATAAATAATCAAAATATTATCACAGCCATGGGAGCCTTAAATTCTCCTAGCCTGGCCATACCTGCAGGGCCCATTTTTTTAATTTAAGTAATCTCACAGGTATAGGTGTTAAAAACATTAGTATACAGGTTAACGATCTCAGTTAGGAGCCAACCATTCTTTCCCATGTGAGAAAAAACAATTTAAACCAGGAAAACTACAGGTTCATTTCTGAATAGTAATAGAAAACAATATTTTGGTGCCTGCCTACAGTCACCATTGACAACACATTGTAAAGGTCGGCCGTGCTGTTAGTTCTGCTTCACCACATACCTGTTTGCTCTGTCTCCTGTACATGTATTTCCCTTCATCACTGCCATGCATGCCAAAAACTGCCTTCTGCAAATGCTGTTCAAATCCTAGGCCTGAGATACAAAAGGGCCATTTTAGCATAAGTGAAAATCAAGCCCAAGACCCATAGCAAAGCACTTCTCCTGATCTTGTGGGGCCCCTTTCAGCACCAGCTTCCCCAGCCCATCATCCTGCACATCAGTGCCTCTTCCTGGGCAGCAGCTGTGGGAGCAGCCATGGGGCTCTGCCATATGTCCGTATGCTTGGCTGGCTTCTCCCTCAGAGAGGTAGAGAGGAGGAGGAGAGGTGCTTTCATATGCCCAGCCTTTCCACACCTCTGATTAAGCCTTTGCACATTGACCTTTCCTTCTCCTGAGACCTGCTTCATTTTCTCACAGTTAACACCATATTATGAAAAGCTTAGACCTTCAAATCTGTATGAATTCAATATGGCAAGTCAGACAACTGAAGTTATAATGGGTCAATATTGTAGGGCTTTTAGAGAAAGCACTAGAACACCTATAGCTGTGACACTGCACTCAGTCCTGAGGCAGGAAGCAAAGGGGAGGAAAGGTTTTGAGGTAGAACGGAGGAACATTTGCAGTCTGCCAGAAACTGCCCCTGTAGATGCACTAGAAAGGCTAAAGTTGCTTTACTACAGAGAAAGTCCATATGAGTAGAATCATAGAATTGTTTGAATTGGAAGGATTCTTTAAAAGCTACGTACTCCAAGCCAACTCCTCTTCAATGAACAGGGACACCTACAGCTAGGTCAGGTACTCAGAGCTGCATCCAGCCTCACCTTGGATGCCTCCAGGGATGGGGCATCCACCACCTCTCTGGGCGACCTGTGCCAGTGCCTCACTACTCTTACCGTAAAAAACCTTTTTCTTATACCCAATCTAAATCTCCCCTCTTTTAGTTTGAAACCATTTCCCCTTGTCCTATCTCAATGGACCCTGCTAAAGAGCCTGTCCCATTCTTTCTTATAGCTCCACTTTAGTAACACTGAAAACACAGAAAGACCTGAAAGGGTTAGATACATTATTCATGTTTTCATGGAAAGTATGGTAAGGTCTGAACGATTATTTGGCATTTGCAGAATTTTGTTGTTGTCATAAATTCCAGGCTCCTTTGATGAAGTTTGTTTTTCTCAGCGGATTTCAAAATGCTTAATAAAGAATGGAATGTATTTTATTCGGAGTAATTAACGCTAAGTTTAAGTTAGGCATATGAACCATATAGTACAAATAAGTGCCTCCCAAATGTCTGGAAAAAGCAGTAATTTTGTGCTTTTACTATAAACAATCCCATTACAGAAGGAAGAAACAGTTTTTGTAGAACACTTAAAATAGGCAGACTTCCAGCCTGAGTCATGATCACTTGCTGAAGTTTTAGAAAGTGTTAAGACCCTCCTTTTTGAAATAGCATACCTTCAGTTTGATATGTGAAAACAGTGGTCACGTTACCAAAATTTAGATCAGAGCTTTTTATTGAAAGGAAATTTATAAAGCTTACAGAAACTCTCTATTGTTAAGAATGGGCAAGCATATGGATAGCATAAGAACCAGTTTGAACTTGAAACCTGAAACCAAACTGCAAACTGGTTGAAAATGTTTATTTAACTCAGAAAAAAAATCTCTGCCTGCATCTGCAATTTCTAGTCCCTGTAGGCAACAGAAATATTCAAAATAACACAGGGAAGAAATGATATCATAGATATTCGGATACAAACAGAACAGCGGACGTATCTCAAGAAATATGTGCTTTTCTTAAATACTACGTGATGCATCACATGATGCATGCTAATCTAAACAGAACGTCTGCACACTGCAGATATAATCCTCAGTAAAAATAAGGGAAGCTGCCTGGTGACCAATACAGTTTGCAACAAAGCTCACTGGCAGATTTATTTTGTGAAGTTTTGTGATTGATACATGAGTTTTAGCTTTCAAGGTCTCGCTGTTGGAGCCATTTTTAAAGCACATTTTTGGTTTATCTTGGATCATTTTACATGCAGCAGAAATGGAATCATGCTTAACATCTTCATTCTAGAAGGAACGGAAATGCAGAACTATTTTACTACTTCTCACGTTCAGAATTTTACATTTTTCTCACTCCTTGCTCTCCGAAACTCCTTGCCTTTTCATCAGGAGGCTCCATCTTGCCAGTAGGGGCTACCAGTGTAGGCACAGATTTTAAACAGGAGCATGCGTGCAGTAGGAACTGGGCTGCTTGAATGCCAGGATGGTGAGATCTCTAACAGCACTGCCATCATATAGCACTGTTCTGTAGGGCACAGTGTGCCTGGCACTGAGAATGAGTGAGGAGTGCTGTGTGACCTGGTGTCACACCTCCAAAGTGAAAGTGCAGTTGTGGCTGTGGTCATGACCTTCTCTTAAAACAAAACAGCAGCATACCTGTTGGGTTGTATTAATATGCTTACCGATTCTAGTGTGTATTGATGACAATCCATTTTACCTGTTTGACAACTAGAACTTACCTAGAGCTAACATTTTTGACATTTCTAGTTCTATTACTGAATGTAAAATGTGTCATCTTCACTGTTTCTGCTTTGTGTATCTCCTTTTAGAACAACATGGGCTACAGTATGATTTGATCTTATTTACAGTGGCTCCAATTTACATTCTCAGGGATGTGTCTATTGAAGCCAATGGCATCATAAGAGGATTAGGCTGGGGAAGGTGAGATAAGAAGCAGGCAATGGCAGCCCTGTGTTATTCAGGGCTGTTTTTCTGCCATGAATGAGTATTTAAAGAGCTACAGAAGCAGGAGTGATCCCAGGCTTTTGGAAATACCTGTGAATGGAGTGCAATAAATACACAGGAAATGTGTCTGTAGAAGTGCGGAGACAAAAGGTTCATATTCCCTTTTTTGTGGCCATTACTAGGATACCAAGTGGTATAAAAATGACTGTCTTGGGTCTGATTCTGATCTCTCTGGTTATCAAATGAGAGAGCTGCCAGGCTGTGAACTTGCTGAGAGATTAGAGTGAGGCTGTTTGTGCAGAGTTCCTAAAATATGTTGTTAGTCATAATCGTGATTCAAAACTCTAGAGCCATTCTTCTGAGCAGTTTTTTTTGTAACAGGTTATCTGCCCACCTGAAAGTTAGGGAGTTTTCAATATTTCCATCTGATGGATAACAGTTTATGGGTCAAAGTGAGAATAATATCTTACTGCAATTTATGACCACGTACAGAAAGTAGGAACCGAGGGAAGTGACTCCCACGCCTTAACATCCAGCCTGTGAGAGCTTTCTCTTAACAAAGGCTATTGAAGTATTTTTTCTGCATTAATATATTGTTAGCGTGAAATAGCTTGTAATATTTGCTGGTCTAACCTTGTTGGCACATTCTGACGTTTCACAACGTCTTTTCACAGTCAACAGTGAGCTCCAAGGAAGAGTGGAGGACAGGCAACATCACACAGTGTACAAAAGCAGACAGAGCAGCACCTTCTTGCTCCAGCCTGTGCGTCAGAGCTGCCATCCACCTCATGTGAACACCTACTGGGAAATTTAGACCACCTGGGGAGGTAGCACAGGAAGCAAGGAGGTATGTGTGTGGAGTTAGAGGTTCATGCTCTACGTCTGGCCAGCTGAATGCATAAGCATGTCTCAAACCCTTCAGGGGTGGAAGGGATGCTTCAGCAGCCTTCCAAAGAAGGAACCGTGGATGTCACTTTGTCAGTGCTGTGAAATTTTCTCATTTCCCTCAGGCAGTAGGGGGGAAACCAGATCACCTCTGGGCTTAATTGACATGCTTTGTATTTGCTGTTGGTTATTTTTCTGCTAATATTCTTTAGCTCTCATCAATATCTAATTGATTTCTGGTATGGAAAGCCATGCATGTGCAGCTGTGAATTTAAGAGTGTTGAAATCCTAATAAAATCCAATTTGATGGGCACAATCACAGAAAAATAATATATGCAGAGTTAGTATGGCTTTTTCCAAATGACTTCCTTCTTCATTAGTGTTCCCAGGAAGAAGAGGAATACAGTTTTGAAGCATGAGGAAATGCCAAGCAGTCGGAGGGAGGAATGCATGTTGTTCAGGCTGCAGTTCTGTGACATGGTTCCTAATGAGCAGAAATCAACATCCATTACTTCAGCTTGCCAGATCAATCCCCACTCTTCTGCTTGCTCTAACCACTCTTTCAAAAGTGTTTTTAAACTCCAGGCTCCTGGAGACCCACGGGCTTCACACGACCGCAAAAGCATATATGCAAGCACATACGCATAAAGAGCAACAAAATGATAACTGTTCCCCTCTGTCATTTAATGCTTGTAATTTAAAAGAGATTATTCATATTGGTTTTGCTTTGACAGAAGAGCAGTGGATTTTTCTGAAATGTGTTTTCCAGTTCAAAAGGTTAAGAACAATTCTGTGCCAGTGGGGCTAAAAAAAAAAAGAATAAGTGAGGGGAAAAAAAATTGAAAAGAAAATCTCCATCTTTGTTTGAATTTCACAGGGACGATTCCAGCAGCCTCATTCCTCCCTTCTTCCCTTCCTCCCTTCTTCACTCCCCCCACCCCTTTGTGTGCTAGAGTTACAATCCAAGGGCTTGGAGACATTTCAAAGGAGCGTCACTAATGAAGACCACATGTGCACTGCTCCTCTTGTTGAGCTCAGAACAAAGATGAACTGTGTGAGCCTTCTCTCTACTAGGGGAAAAGCAGGTCTGCCCCCCTCCCTGATTACCCACCCACAGGTTATGAATGAGGCTCACTCAGGTAACTGCCACTTGGTATCAGAACAGTTTGAGGAGGAAATAAATCATCTTCCCAAGAGACAGATGTCAGGCAGAGAGCACCAAAACACCCCCACACATAACAATACTGCAGCCCTTGGCCTTCCTTCGTGCACAGCAGCAGCACGTTTGCTGTAGGATTTCTTTGTTTGCTTTTGGGACGCTTCCTCTGCATTGTCTCTGGAGCTGCATTAAGGCAGGTTTGTACAAGGACATAGGACGCAACCGGGCCTGGTTTCTGAGCAAAGTCAACTGGGGAAGACACTGAAATCCAAGACCAAAGTATGTATTTTCCCATCTCTGTTCACAAGTGACTGCACTTCAGGAAAGACTTTCACTAAATAATGGATAGTGGATCCTTACAATGGTGGTTTTACCAGGGAAAAAAGTGGAAACTGTCACCTGTAAATTTGGTGCTTGCTATCCAACAGCGCTGGCAACTATGCCAGTGGATGTTCAGCCCCGGCAGTGGTGACGTAGGAGTGAGGCAAGTGGCTGAGGCTCACTCTGAGAGAACATTTGGGTCCTTGCTGGGGTTGTAACAGGAGCAGTTCATGCAAGGATCTTCCACTGCCCTTATTCCCTTGCCATGGTTAGCAGCAGAACTTCAGGACAGGGGCAGATGGAAATGGTAGACCAGCCCCACCTCTCCTCAGCTCCTCCTTCTAAAACAAGGTAGGACATTGGTGTGACAGATTTTGGTCCCCTTAGAGAAGCAAGTTGGCAACCCTTGGACCGCCACAATATGAGAGCTCAGGATGTGTCACTGGGCAACTGGAGTGTCTTCTTTCTCAGATGGTGTTTCTATAGATAGGAGGGGGATAATCGTCAGGCTTTCATTTCACAGACACCCAAAAAGGGCTGGGGAGTCTGCTGGGGAAAAGGGCAGGGTCAGCTGTATGAGGACCAGCCAACTAAGGGGCTTGGAAAAAGAGCAGATTTTTTGTACTGATTTCCTAGCAAGAATTAATCTGATGCAGCCTTTATATTCATGTGTGCTTCATGCTTTAAACCCACTGGCCAATTTCCACTGGCAGAAAGTTCTAGCATCTATTGATTTTCTAAAACTTGCATCACAATATGCAATGGAAAGCCAATATCTCTGAACTCTGCTTCTCACAAAATCTTCTGGTATAAAGAGAATGCAGTAGTGGTGGAAAAGGATATGTTAGGACTTGAAGATGTCCAGAACATACTTACCTACACTTACAAACCCACGGTGGGGCTCTAGATGATTGATCGTAGAGCAAGATGAAGCCACCCATGTGTCCAGCTGTGGGTGCAGCCCTCATGGACATGACTTTGCAGCTCAGTGAGACAACTGAACATTTTGATGAAATAAATAAATACAAAGAACAAATAAGATAAGCAATAAATAAGAACAACATCAAAGCCAGTGTGCAATTGTAGTTGCTGCTAAATCTGTAGCTATTTTGTGTCAGGAAGCTCTTCTGATAGAACTGTCTTTCAGAGCCATTTCTGATTTCCAGCAGTATAGGAGTTTGTTTTCACAACAAACATATTTCTGTGGATGAAACTTAGTATTAAAAATAAATGGAAAGCAGGAAGTGGATTCTATAGGATGGTAGCAGCAGAGGAAGAGAAGTGACCTCTGTGCGTCGGTCGCTGAGAAAAAAAATAGTGAAAGCATTTGAAAGATCATATGACTTTTTTTATAAAATCGCTTTTAAGTAAGAGATTAAACCATGGTATACATACGAAAGAAGACCTAATCTGAGGATGGTTGTTTGTTCATAAGTGATCTAGGGTTAACAAAGCATTCCACGGTTTTATGAAAGCAGTTTTAAACAAATAAACATTACCCTGCAGTATTTACAAGCTAAGCAATTCAACATTATCTCCATGCATGAGAACCTGAGAAGAAAATTGATTGAAACCCCATGATAAACTGTTTTGTTTAATTGCCTAACCTCATGGCAGCAGAGAAAAGCAGATACAATAAATACTGGAAAAATGTCAAATCTTAAATTTCCAATGTGTTTCATCACCCAAAGTGCAGTTTGGTAATCTATGAGGAGCGCCTAAGATATTTCCGCCCTGGAAGTTTGCCTTTAAAGTGATATCTGAAGGGTTTTTTCTTGAATGATGTCAAAATGAGTGAGGTTTCTTTTTTCAGCATAAGGTGACATTATCTGTGCAGAAGGAGGGATTGCCCTAGCCCTCAGGCTGTTCTTTGAAGCCTCCCCAGGCTGCAGTCCGTTTGCCAAATAAGGCATCCCAAACACTGCTGCCGCTTCTGGATTCCTCTTCTCCCCACTAGGTCTTTTTTTTGCTGAGTATTCTGTCTGCCTTCCAAACACGTCGTGAGGTCTGTAGATCTAAACCAGCTGTGGTTTCACTCAGCGCTGATCAAATTAGATTGAGCAAAGCAGGGCAGTGCTCGTGGGGAAAGAAGACAGGTCTGGATCCTTTTAATGATCAGGAGAACAAGAGGGAGCTCCTCTGGAGTCCTTCCTACTAGGCAGAAAAGACATGGTCCTATCTTCACCACCACTTTCTTCTGGGTGCAGGAATGCTGCTGCACAGCCCAGCCCACCAGTATGGACTCAGGCCTCCCTGCTGGTTTTTTTCACTGTGAATTCAGCTGAGGCATTTGGGTGGGCCTGTGCTGTTTCTCCAGTCTGCTCTGTGAGCAGAACAAGGAGCAAGGAGTCAACATGTGGAAGACAGGCTCTGAGTAACCCCAGTTTGTATTGCCCATCCCAGGGTTATTGAGCATCAGGTTTGTTGCTCATTTCTTCTCACCCTGAAGGGACCCACTCTCTCACATCGTTCCATGATTTAATTTTTTTTTAAGAGTGACACATTTCCCAGGCCAGTGTGTATTTATAAAAGGCAGAAAGTGAATCAGAGATGCAAAGTGCTAAAATAAATAGGATCATGGAGTCAGAGAAAGATGTAGTTTGGAAAAAACGTTTAGGACCATCAATTCCAACCGTCATCCTGACCTAATGATTCCTGTCACTAAACCATGTCCCTTAGTGTCACATTCACATGTCTCTTAAATACCTGTAGGGATGAGGACTTCACTACTGCCCTGGGCAGCCCATTCCGATGCTTGACCACCCTCTCTGTGAATTAATTTTTTCTGATATCCAATCTATACTTCTGAAACAATTTGAGACCATTTCCTTGCATCCCATCACTTGTCTCCTGAGAAAAGCGACTGACACTCTCCTTGCTGTTATCTGTTTTCAGTAAAAATAGTTCTATTCCAAATTCCAAACTGCTTCATTGAATATTTTCACTGCATAACAGATGTTACCTCTCTGCTAAATTCCCCATCACCTTTAAGGCTGACACAACTGGTCTGTTTTCTACAGCCAGCTGTGGCTGTCACCTTTGTCAGGCCAATCCTAAGCACAGCTGTGTTGATTGCCAAATGATCCGAACACCAGCCCCCAAACCATGATCCCAACATAGATTACCACCTGTGCCCTACCTCTTCCGGGTCATCTTATATAAAGGAATGCACAAGACACTGACTGACTTCACAATTTGTTGGATTGGTGTCAAGATTAACCTTCTCTCCAAAGAATGATATGGACAAATTAGTAGTGATGCTGTAGTTGTTGGCAATCTCTGCCATTGCATATGCCATGATTATTGCTCTGCACAGTGCAATGCATGTATGTAAATGTATTTTTCACACTCACGGTAGATTCAAGTATAAATATTAATGGCAGTAGGCTGGCTTGTTTGAAAGCATCTGTTCTGTTTACAAAGAGGGAGAGCTAATTACAGAAAACGCCCAATCAGAACGGTGTCCTTCCATTTTGCTCCTACAATAGCATTGTGCATGATCTGTGAAGTGAGAAAGCATTTTGCATCTTTAAAGCCAAATATTTTCACAGCATTATCAACTGTGGAAGCAGTCTTGTTGATTCATACAGCAGTAACGTTTTCTTTAAGTGAAATTAGCTCTGAAGCTGCAGTACCTGTTTTATAGCATCACCACTCATTTCTCAGGAAATTCTCCCTATCTTTTGCCTCATAAACTGTCAGTAACATTCCCCTGTTCCTTTAAAACCGTGGTACTGACTCAGTCTGTTTGGAGACAGAAAGCTATTCTGACTTACAGGTTCAATTCCTGTTGACTGGAAAGGGAAGAAGAGAATGCAGAGCCTGAGAATGAAAACATTTCCTATTCCAGAAGCGAATGTCATTAAGGAATGGATGGCATCTGTTCACAAACTTTTAAAAATATTTTTCCTGGTTGAGGTTTAGCTCTGCATGTGTTTTCTAGCACACATTGCCATTAAGACAAGTGGATCTGGATGTGCTCTTTGCTTCAGCAGCTCTGTAAAGCAGCTTTCTTCTTGACTGCATTCTCAGAAGGGAGACTGAGCAGAGCTTGCATGTCCTCCCATCCTCACTGAGGCACCTGCAGAATTTCTGTAGTCAAAACAAGCATAGCTATCAATTCCTCATCCTTTTGGCCAAAAGGGGAGTACAATTACACTCATGGGGACTGTTTTTGTTTCCTCATCAGGCTGTGGTTCTCACACTTCAGATTTGTGGACGTCAAAATCTCCCATACTACAGATCTGTGTAATTGTGCTGAAAAATGGGAAGGGGAAAGTGCAACAGGATCATTTCTGGTCATTGCTGTGTGTCAGACCGGAGCCATGTTGATAAAACAGGAACCTCTAAAAGTCTGACAAATGTGTTGGATATAGCAAACATCTCTCCTTTCATGACCACACAGTTTCAGCAACTCTATTCAGGAAACACTTCTGCTGAAGGTTAGGGGGACGTGGGGCGGAGAGAAGTTGTCTGGGTCTCTCTTCTCTGGCCATCATGTCTTTCCTGTGTCCATGGTTTCTAATTAAGGACAGCAGGAAGACGAGAAAAAAAAAGCCCTTCAAGAAGAGGATTCCTTAATGAGGACCTGACCACCCAGGTCTGTCTGTTCCCGGTGACCTGCAGTGGAAACCACTTGTCTCCCTGCTGCAGGAGCCCTGCCTGTGCAGATTTTCGTCTCACACACATGTGTACTAGAAATGCTTCACAGTGTGACTGCTCCTTCCTACCTCCTCAGCAGAAAAGCTCGTCTCCAGGGAGATGGGAGTTTCACGTGTGACACTTCAGCTGTCTTCCAGCAGACTGTGATTACTGAATATATCAAGTGCCCTCTCTCATGCTAGGGTGCTCATTGCCTTTCCACCCTCCAACACTGAGTTTGTTAAGGGATTTCAGGTGTATTTCCACGGACAAGGAAAATGTAGTTTTGATCAAATGTGGATTTTCAAGCCACAGATCACACCTTGGGCTAAGAATGGGCTTTTCTGCCTGAAAAATGTATATTAAGGTGACCACCTTGAAAAGAAACAGCACTGTATATTTTTCATCCTGGTTTTCTCTGATGGTGCTTGAAATACTAAATTATGCACATGGGGGGAGCTGTCAGGCCAGCTCTCTGACAAAAGCGAGCGGTTCTTAGTGCAGTCACCACGTGAAGGCCAGTCCTATGAAAAGTGCCAGGTAGAGACCCTCTGCAGGGCTTTCCCCCAGAACAGTGGTCTGGCATAAGGCCATGAAGGAGAGGGAGGACAGGTCTGGCTGTGCATGCAGCAGCAGGCAATGATTGAGGTGAGCCGTGGAAAAGCAGCCACATTTTAAGTGACCTTCTGAAGCTTGCTCCTAGCGAGTTAAGAGATTTCCTTACAAGCACTGGAGCTGAGCTGGGGATTTCTTTAGCAGCTACTTGTTTAAAAATCAGCCATTGTCCTTCCTTAATCTGAATTCAGATCAAGCCAGCTAGTAATGTTTCTGCTACCCTCATTAGATGTCTTGTTTTTATTCCTTTCTGGCAAGATGACATATACAGTGAATATAGGTTCTTAAAACTGCCTTAAGCTGTGTTAACCCTCTTAACCCTCACTAAAACGGGAAGAGCACAGGATTTCTTTATGGAGCATACCAAGCAAGGGATTCTTGCACTGCCTTGCTACAGGTGTGAAGGGAAGCTGTGTGAATTTCAACAGTTGTGAGATCTTTTCAAATGAAAGTTTTCTCATTTATCTTTTTCTTCAGGTTCTCATACCTTCTCACAGCTATTTTTGAAAAGAATTAGTAGATGCTGCAGTGCCTGAGTCTATACAGGGGAGTTGTGTTTGCTTGACTGTGAGTTTCGCTCATTAATTTGAACAGAAGACAGCTGTAATTTTGTACCTAACTTAGATTTGGGTTTCAGAACAATATCATCACTGCTTAGAATTGTATGATATTGCTTTAAAATTAATGATTGTTAAAGGTTACTTGTTCTGTGTTGTTTGTTATTCATTTCATTTTGTTTTTCATAGCAGGTTTCATTGCTTTTCTAAGTACAATAGCTTAAGACCAGATCAATAAACTGTGCTTGTACAACTATTCCCATTTCAGCACAGAACATAACCTAGCCTGAACTTCAAGATTATTAATTTTAAAGGGAAATATGTGTTCACTTCAAATACCACCAATGGGATGGCAATGGGAGGAGTATGATTATGTTCACTGTTTGTAATAGACTCCATCCCAGTTGAAAAGTAGTTTTGATTTATATACCCTGCCTATTGTATATCAAGTTATTATTGAATATCAATTCCTTCTTTCCCAGCCATTTCCTCTCACAGGTAAAAGTACTGCCAGGCCAAATTTGGGTTCCCCCTTGCTATAAAGCCTCTCTACTTGTGTCAGGATACTCTGCCTGAGAATCTGAAAACTGGTACTGTAGGGCAGGACGATATCTTTTTGCTAGTTAGATGAGATGAGAAGGTGTAAGTCTGATCCAACCCAGATTTGAATTTTCTAAGAAAGGGCACTTTTTTTGTCTGCATGGAATATGTATTCTGATGTAGAAAGAACTGGAAAAGTAAGGCATTACCACACAGTGGCCTTCATGAAGAAATGTTTGCATTGCATCCCTAGTAAGAAGTGATAAGCTCTAAGCATAGAGCAGAATAAATTTCTCTGGGACCTTGTTCTTGTGAAGCAAATAGAAGCTGTGATTTCAAAGCTGTGATTGCAGATGTGTGTGTGTAAAGAGATACTGTACGTGTAAGATATATGCACCATGTCAAATGGTAGTTGTGGTTGTGTCTTTCATTTGGGACAAGGCAGAAGAATGATGACACTCTTATTCACTGCACTTTGCTTAGGCTAATTACTAGGAACTACATGAATTTGCAATGAATTAGCAGCAAATAATTTATCTAACATACTCATTCTATATTCACTTAGTGCATTATATCCGTAAACAAGTGAAGGACATAAGGACCATGCTCAAATCTTTGAAATTAAATGTGGGATGGGACCCTGACTCTGAATCTCAAGACCCTCCCCAGACACCAGTGCCTGCCAAACTAGGAGCAGAAGTGTGTGCTGACAGGCCCAGTTTGCCTTACTTTGGTGTGTATGGGGCCACCTTAACATTCTGTCTCCTTAAATGGCTCAGCCTGTCCTGAGACATGAGTTAACAGAGTCTAGCATTAGCTCTCTGTGGACACTTCATCCAGGCTGGCTGAGTCAGTTGACTTTGAAGTACAGAATGGTGCAAAAAGCCCTTTCTGCAAGCTGAGGATTTCTTTACTCCTAAGGAAATGTGGCCAGCAGGAGTGAGACTGTGTACGCTCTGCATCGATCAGGCTGAGGATGGGGCCCTTGATCTCATATGAAACCAAATCTGACATCAAATTCTAAATCCAAGCTCTGTTTGGGACTTTAGATGCTGATGTAACTTTCACTTCTTTATTCTGCATATACATCGAACTAAATAGACTCATTGCACCCACAAGCCTTTTCAAAACAGATACATTAGGTGCTTTCTTCATGATGGCCTTTTAAAGCAGAACCAAAACGTTATGAAATCATGATTTATCACTCGAAATAGCCAAAAGCTGGGTGAAAGCCCAGCTTGTGGGAAGCTCATTTGATGAATGAGAGCAGAAGAGTGATGACTGCACAGGAAATAACTCCATTTCACTAGTACCGACTGCGCAGTTGCCCTTAGCTGTTGACATTGGCATTGGCATTGTGCTCTTCCCTGGTCAGGACCATTCAAACACAGTGTGATCTGGAGACCGGTCAAACTGGACTCTGCAGGCACTGCCAGGAGGTCCAGAGATTTTCTAGACAGTGCTCATGAGTGAGCATGCTGTCCTAATGCTTTGTCCCAGAGCTGCTGCAGAAGTGGGAGATACTGCTTAGAGAAAAGACTACAGAATAACAACCAATGAGAATGTGTTTGATGACATAGTCAGTGATAATAAGCTTAGCGTCAGGGGAAATAATGTTGCTTGGATCTAGGGAAAGTCCCACATGCAGTAAACTGACTGTTACTCTGTCCATACATATTGATCTGTGATTTGAGTGGCAAATGAAAATGATGCAGAGTTGTCCTTTGAGTGTGCTGGCTTACTTCAGTGCTGTGCCAAGAGATACTGAATCTCTTCAGATCCCACTTCTCTCTCAGCCCACCGCTGTGTGCAGTCAGGTCAAGAGGAAGCACCACCAGCACTGCTTTGAGGGCTGCTGCCAACAGGACAGAAGGACAACAGACCTGGGAATGGCAGGATGCAGTGATAGATCCTAGCCTGACAGAGCTCAGTAGAGTCCCCAGAGATTCCCATGGCGTAGTTTATGGGGCCCCAGTTCTCCCTTTCTGGAAGGAAATTATGCAAGTCTTGGGCAGGTTGGCCTCTTCCCATGGATTTTCCATGGGGCAGAGTTGATCTAGGGAGTAGCATTTAGGTGATGTACAACACCTACCCTCATTAATCAGAATTAACATCTTATTTGAGCTCCAGTTTAAAGTGTAATGAAAAAAAGGAAAAGCCAAGTCAGCAGCAATCTCTTTCTCCCTCATTATTTTCTCTGCACTGGATACTTGTTTGCGGGCAAATGTAAGTGGGGCTGCTCAGGAGAATGGGGAGAGCTGCTGCCTGAAGGGCCCAGACGGCAGCATTCCTCCAGACTTAGGAACGAGGGTTGGGGTTGGATCAGCCGAGGGAGAAAAATGTCAACATCTGTCTGTCACTGCACAGCAAATGGCCAATTATCATTTTTTTTTCGGCCTCTCTAAGCTCCACGCAGACAAAGCCGCCGAGCTGCAGCCTTTGTTGCCTGCACCATTTCCCACCACCGCTCCACCTCTGATATGCTAATGGCAAAACGAATGGTTTTGTGCAGCTGAAAAGGATCTTTGGGCATATTCACTGGGTCAACAATTCCAACTGCTGCGCAGGGGCTCAGCCTGCTGCGCCAGAAGCCTGGTGCCAAGGAACATCCCTCCCCCATGTTCTTCCTTTAAAAAAAATTGGAATTAACCATCTGGCTGTCTAGGTGCCCAGAAACCTACTTGAACAAATTGTGACATGATATACTCCCATTGGTTACTCTCTGGACCGGCAAGTGACAAGTCGCATTGGACTCTCCAGTGCAAATCCCTGCCCCACTTCTGTGCAATTCAGGAGCTGAGAGATGACGGTCTCCTCTCTGCCTCAGAGCTCCAGCCGTCTCTCAGGAAGAGAGGTGGTACAGAAATACTTCTGTGTTTATACAGATGCACTGCATTCATGAGAGCAAAAGTAACACTGACAAACAGTCTTTTGTTTAGAAAATAAACCCTGTCATACATGCAACTCTCGGCACAGAAAGCCAACTTGATGACCTAATCCTATCTATTGTGTAACGTAGTAATGCATTTAAGTAGTAATTCTCAATCTGGTTGAAGAATAATTGCAGAGGATTTATTGGGTGACTAGTTTCCCATTCACTGATGCTGTGGAAATGCCAAGGGAAATGGGCTATAGGGCAGGGGAAGGCAAGGTGCTGGTAAATCTGTGACAAACAGATTTTGATGTATTTGTCTTCCATAATTAGTCACCTGAACTAAGTGTGAACTTTATGAATGACACACCACTCCTTTTTCTGATGTTCCACTAATACTGTGATTGCTTTCTTAAAGAAAAAGCAAATTGGAAGGTACTTTAACTGTGAAATTTGAAGCAGTTTTTCAGGCAAGCTTATGTTTATAAGCACAGTAATTTGCCATCATTACTTAAGCCAACTACGGCACACACAAGTGCATCTACTACAAGAACCCCACAAAAAGGCCCAAGACATGAGATAAAAGCTGAATAAACAAATCAGTTAAATAGTTCAATGGCTTTGAGTTGACCCTGAGCAGAGATCTGTGGAAAGCTGGATTAATATTCCAGCCAAGGAAAAGGAGACAGTTGTATGTGTTGTTTATGACCTACAATTCTAATATAGCCTGTGTGGTAAACAGTGCTGTAATAACAGCTGACCTCTGCCATAGCTTGCTTGCTTCTCCTCTTCTTAGAATCTGCTGATGGGCAGTGAGAGAGAGGTGGGTCATCCTTCTGAATCCAGAACCAACTCACCGTGAAGATTCATTTATTCCTCCACAGGAGAATTAACATGATAACATTTTCTTTTTCCTTGCTTTTGAATAAGGTATTCAGCTTTGTTAACTTTCCCGCTGCTGCAGGAGGCACTTGCTGCCTCACCTATGACATGGTCTTGCAACTCTTTCTCAGGTGTTGGCACTGAGCATCAGCACTGTGCATCAGCACTGCTGAACATGCAGCAGTGTTCACACAGAGCCATGGGCCACGCATTCTGAGCTTTGTGGAGCAGGACTTTTATAAAAAGCATGCACAGCATGAGGGAGGAAGCAGCTGCAGACTTGCTCTGCACACTTCTCTCCAGTTCCCGGCATATGGTGGATGGCTTAAAAAAATAGATCTGAATGGTGTGAAAATCTATTCATCCTGTATCACAGAGAATAAATTATTTCTTTTTGGTCATATGCTGTGTGTTGTCCTGGCTGCACCAGCCTATGCTAGTATGAAGGAATGCTTTAGATTTGAAGGCTGAACAGAACAGCCCTCTGTGCTGGCTTTCTGCATGACACAGGATGTAGATTTTCATTCAGTCACTTTTGTCTGAAGCATTATTTCTGATTGTGCTTGTACCTTTGAAAGAAATCAAAACCTGACTTCCGGAAACAGACAGAGAATCCAACATGACTGTAAACAAGTATTCTGTCCCAGCTGCTAATTGCTGCTTGTGTTGGGAATCTTGCTTTTTTCATGGTCTGATATTTTCCAACTTCAGCCTCCCATTGCTGGCATTTGCTGTATTAGTGGATGCTAAACAGAGAGGTTAGAAATTTTCCCTACGTGTAGGTCCCTGTCCTTGCCCTGAGATGGATGTGGGGGTCATGGAGCCATATGTTGTTCTGTGGGATGTGCCTCCACCTCATAGCAGAGAGCAACACAACCCTGTGTGAGCAGGCAAGAGATCTGGGTCCATGTTCCCTGCTACTCTCCTGTCCCACAGCTTCTCTCCTGATCCCCAGGACCATGAAGCAACTGCTTGTGTTCAGGAGAGCATGGGACAGTCCATCACCCTTCTGGGCACGCATGAGCTCCCATTCGGCAGGCAGAGCTCAGGAAGTGGGCTTCATCCTTCTTCACCCTCCCATACTTCATCAACAGCTGTACATTAGCAGAGCTGGGCATTCCGAAAAAAATACACAGATCAGCTATAGGGAAAGTTACACCTGCAGTTATTCCTGAAGATACTGATCAGGATACTAAACAAAGTTCAAACCTGTGGGAAGAAGCATCTGTTTGCTGTCTGTTGTGCAGAGAGTGCTGAGCACTGTCCAGACAAAAAATAGCCTTGTATGTAGCTGAGAAACCCATTGTTTTTCAGAGACTGCTATTTTTGGGCTTATGTGACAGCTTACAGAGATGTGACTGACCTGTGAAAGGCCTGCTTCCTCTGTTTCCTCTGCAATTGCAATAGCTCTAATTACTGCCCCTTCACTCCCTCCCTCCAATTTTTTTTCTTCCTTTCCAAAGCTTTAGCAGGGAACAGAGTGCATACAGATATGTATGTATGAATCCATATATCTTCAGATATATATGTATACACACACATCTTTTTTTTTTTTTCCATCAAATACATCCTAAATATGGAAAATAGCTGAAATAAATTAGTAGACCTATTGGCACAAAGTCACACGTTTTTTTCTGAAGTCAGCCAGCACCAGCAAAGAGCTGAAAGTAAAACAAATAAATATGTGGTCTTTTCTTTTTCTCTCCTGCTTAGTACAGATTGCAGGTGTATTCAAATTGTTCAACCTACTCTCGCAAATTTGAAGCAGCAGCATAGATTTGATGGTGCTGTGAAATAAAGCATAAAACTTCAAAACAAAGATGTGTAATAATTTCAGAAGACTGCTTTTCCTTTCGTAGACTATACCTAATAATAGGCTTCAGTCCAATTTCCATTTTAGTGAATAGTGGGGAGGTGAGAGGAAATGTTTATTTTAGCAACTGGGCAAATCAACACCATTTTAGCTCAAAACACAGAAGCTCCAAGTTATCAATTCAGCATCTGTCCAGCACCTGCCAGGAGTGGAGTCTGCCCAGGGATGCCTGAGGCCCCTGTGGGTCTTAGCTGTGGGCATGGAACAGCTAGTGCTGTGCAGAGCAAGCCTTCTGCTTCATGGCTTTTGGAGGCTGTTTAATGTAAGCTGGTTGAAAATGTTCAGGAGATCAGGTTATCCTTCCTTTTTCAATAAGCTGGTCATAAACATAACAAGTAATTCATTCTAGACTCATAAAAACCTGTGAGACTCTCTTCATTATGGTTCTTATCATTTCACAGGCTTTGGACTAGACCTGAAGTTTTTGAGACCTTGGTGTAACTTGACAGAATTGCAGTACAGCTTTTCAGGGTACGTTTGTACTGGAATAGACATTACATGTTTGTTCAGGAATGACCCACCCTGGATTTAACTCTTGCTCAAATGCACAAGCTGAGCAAGGGCAGAAGCTGAGGACATGAGCCTGTTCCCACAGAAGATCGGCTCCCACTGTAAGCTTGGGTTTCATAGAGATGGAGTAGGAAGTCCCTTCCTTCAAACAGGGCCAGGTAGACCAGAGTCAGCAAAAGAACTTTTCTTTCCATGGCATCCTGTGCCTGAGCACAAATCACTGATGAAGCTGTTGGATTTTGCCTGCAGACACCAGTGCATGTGGACTTTTGCCAGCCCTACCATGGGAGGATCAGATGGGTAGAGGGTTCTGAGTTGACTTTGAGGACCAAGAACCTCTTCACCACTGCGTCAAGGTGTACCTCCAAATTGAAGGACTGTCCATCCCAGGTACAGTGCCAATGAAGATTCTGCCTTGTAACTGCAGTTTCACATGATATCTGCTTTGATTTCTTGTTGCTAGTGCTAAGTAACAAGGAATCTACCTATATCTACTCCACCCTCTCTCTTGCCTTTGTGCTTGTTGCTTTTCTTTCAGGAGAAAGTGTTTGTGGTTTCACACAATCAAAGAAGAAATTGCATACTTGGGCACAACCTCAAATCTCTCTTTTGCTACATTTATCCCTCCAAATATCAGTTGCTAAAAGAGCAGATGGCCTGGATATATAAACTTTATTACAGGTAACAGAAGAGGGGCTGTAGCAGATGAGAACATGCAGTGCTCATGTTTTTGTAAATGGCCAGCTGGTTTCTTTAAAATAGGAAGAAGAAAGGTCTGGCTCTCACTTGGAATGCTGAGATAGCCCAGAGTTTCAGATATAATTCCCACCATCAGGCACAGCATATAGTAATCCTCCATGATGATGTTTTATGCCTTGGAATCAGTTCTGCCTGTTCTGATTCTTGTCTGTGAGTAATGGGGGATGGCACTGCCAGAGTAGAAAGGATTACCTGTGCTGTTAACTCTGCTGTATTGGCAATTTCTTCTCATCTTATCCTGTTTTCTTTTCTCTTATCAAGCCCATTTCTTTTTCTTTTGTTGGAGTAGCTTGTGAGATGTAAAGAAATAACATTAGCATTTTCCCCTCTCTGATTGTCTCCTCTGTGTGTGCATGCACCCGGAGTGCATATGCTGTGTTCAAGGACTTCTAAATGTCACACAGCTGAACCACAGCACTTCAGCCATGTGACACTTGCAAGCTGCATTCATGCATAGCACATGCCTTTCTAGTTCAAAACAGATGTCATTTCCCTTGAAAGATTCTGTTCTGGATTCCTGAAAATGAAGTTGGGTAATTTTCTTTTAAGAGCTTCAGGTTAATAAGTATGTCCTCAAACTGAAGGAAAGACATGAAAGACAGCAAGTAGATGTTACTGAGATATTGATCTTCCTTCCCTCCAAAATAAATTACATTAAGTAGCTGCTCTTAGGGCGATAGTTTCAGTGTGAAACACTGCAGTGGCCACGTTTCCTTTTTCTATAATGCAGAGGCCCTGCAACTGAATCCCACGTAGGACAGGGAATACCATCCTTTCTCAAGTCTACACAATGCTCTTGATGCCCAGCATACTTATAGAAGTCATAGAATACTTCTTGCAAAGCTATTCAGTAGGACACAGCAATAATAAAAAAAAATTATACATATCTTGGCTTTTCTAGCTGCATGTCACCGGCACTGTTCTGGTGAGCTACGATGCTGAGTGACTGAGAAGATCATGAAAGGAAACAGCATTTTTAAATGGCTGACAGGAAGACAGGTAGAGAGACAGAATTGTCATCTACTTTCTGTATAATGCTTTTTACACAGAGAAGGAAGTATAGGCTTGAGCAAGCATGAAGCAGAAAGAAAGAAATGTATCAACTGAAATGCTTGCATGGCTATTAATGTGCCCGGGGAAAAAAAGCTGTTTTCTGACAGATGAAATTAGTACTGCATCTTTAGCATATATTTCACTTTGCCTTAAAAAGGAAACCAATACTGTTTTGAATTAAACGAGATGTTTGTAGGATTATATGCATGTGTTTCATTTGTATGAAATGAGCAATAGAAAGAAGTGGAGGAGAGAACGGAGGGGTTAAGTATATTTCTGGCTGCCAATACTTATGCTTCCAGGTAATTTAGAAAAATTGGTTTTATAGTTGCTCATATAGAATTCATTTATCTTCTGTTTAGAGAATCCTTTTGTAACGCAAGATCGTGAAGGGCTCTTCTTTGTCTCTCCTCCAACTCAGTAAAATTACAATCTGCAATAAAGCTCAGTCTCTTTTAGTTGAGACTTACTGCTGTGTTGAACAGTGGATTTGCTTGCAGGACAGACCAGATATGTATGCATGAACATCACACTGCAGGAAATACAGAAACCTGCACTATGGTGAGGTTCACTGCATGTCACTGCCCAGTGTGCAGCTGCAAGTGGCTGTTTCAATACTCAGCACTATAGGAGGCAGGGACCTGTCAAAGTTACACTGTGACAAAATGCCCCTTGCTGTTTTCCTGGGGTGAGAAACTCAAACTCATCAAGCAACCTTGCAAATTCATCTCTCCTTTTGTAGCAATGGCTTTCCTTTGGCTAAGCTCTCCAAAAATGTTACAAAATAAAGGAACTGATACCCTAAATTGTTTATACCAACACATGCGTACTGCTTTATCATTTCTCCACTTCATTTCATTGATTTTGTTGTACAGGGTTACTGCAGCCTGAAGACCAGGATGAGAAGTCCAGCTGCGTTCCTGGATAGGGACAGCCATAGTATACAGTGGAGGATTCTGAAGATGTCATTCAAGATTAAAATAACCTTAATACATTCAGTACACAAACACTGCTAGAAGGATCATATTCTCAGCTAATAACTGCTGTTGCCAAGTTTTAAAAAGTATTCCTCCTCCACAGAAAACATCTACCAAGGTGATGACCACGTTAGTTACTTGGATTGATTTAATAAGAGGCAGTGTAGGTGAGTCAGACTGTTCCCATTACGGCTCAAACTTTAAATAGCTTGCTGTAAATAATCTTTTATGCTTAACAAAAGCTTGTACAATTCCTGATAATTAATTCATCACCCACACTGACATTCAAAAGGCTGAGATCTTTTCTGGTGTTGTCTAGCTCACTGCGAAGACACGTCCAAAGAAACGACTGAAGACTGACATTTTTGAGATAACTGTTTATGTTCTTAGGGCCAAAGCCATTACTTTTGTAAACTCACTGATTTCCTTCAAAGCCAGCAGGCCTCTAGGTTCCTTTTCAAGAGGGGAAGTTAGCTGAGCCGCAAAGGTGGGCCCTCGCAAGCAGGCCAGGCTGCAGCTGATGAACCGGGTGGGAAAATTGTAGGCCAAACCCAAGAGCAGCTCCTGACATGTCTGCCCTGCTGTATGCCTGAAACTCCATTTGCAAGGGCAGGTACCCAGGAGGAGAAGGCAGCTGTCTCCTCCTGTAGCCCTTACCTTTCTCAGCCACTGTGTGCATTTCTGCGCATCGTGGAATGGCTCTGATGCCATGCGCTGCCTTCTCCATCGCTGTGTCTGTACTCTGCCCCAGTCTGTCGCCAAAAGCAGGTTGGCAGGCACACAAAAAAAAAGACTACAACAAAACAAAACAGAAACCTCAAACCAGGAACGCTTCCTCTCTTTTTCTGCTGATGTTCTTTGTAACTTCAGTGAGAAAAATCTGTCCAATTAGAAATGTAGATGGTGGTAAGCTACAAGCTGCAGCCAGCTAGCAAAGTGGCTTTAGCTGCTTTGTGGTTGTTTTTTTTTTTCACTGGGGAAAAGCCGATGTGAGCAGTTATAGTCGCTGTCTGCCATACCTCAAGAGAGAGAATGAGATTCTTTGCAGCAACTGTGTCTTTCTGGGGGAGTGTGAAGAGTATTTACTCTGTGGGGAGGGTAAAAGCTGGGGAGGTGACAGACACAAGAAAGTAACGTGTCAGGAGTACTTTCTTTGTAGAAAAAAGTGAAGCATGCTAGAATGGGAGGAGCACGTAGAAGGGCTCTGGCAGGAGAGGATCAGCCATGCAGGTGGACCGTAAGTGGGACATGTGGCTGCAGAGGAGTGAAAAGGAAGCTTGCCCTGCAGGGGGATTGAATACGCAGGTACAGAAAATTTGTGTCTGGCAGTCACCTTCAGAGGAAGAAATAATTACAAACAATGGTAACAACAGCCAAGGGTCTTAGCAACTCCATTTGAAGTGACGGAAGTGACAGCCATATCTGTGGTATAACTATGGCTGTTCGTAATTAGTGGATAGTGTTGTTTAAGGGATGTACATGTGCTGTCACAGGAGCTGCACACAGTAGAAGGACTCCAGGTGCAATTAGTATGCGTATTTTTGCTATTCAGCGACGTGCTGTCACTTGGCTGCTGACAGAGATCCAGGGAATGCCCTTCTGAGGGCTCAGAGCCTGGAAGCCTGGCCAGGAGCCTGGAGAACTATATGGGAATCAAGCAAAACCAATACAGCAACATTCTACTGCATCCGCAGGCGGCATGAGGCTGTGGTTTTGCAAAGTGAAGAATCCCACGCATCTTGGTGAGATTATTACCTCTTCAGTTTAGAGCCAACAACTGCAGTAGGATCATCATGAAGTATTCTACTTTTGAGCACTTAGAAGACGCATCTGTCTTTTCCCATGGTATCGAACCACCTCTTCTGTCTGCAGGTGCTTGCAAGCCCAGCTGCACACACTCCCATCTTCACACCAAGCAATTTAGAAGTAATTGTGCCTCATCAAGGAGAAAATCAGTGGCACTCTGAAAACTGAGAACGTGGGCAGTATTGAGTACGTCACAGTCAATATCAGGATAAACAACATAAAGGCTACTGAGAAAGTTTTTTCCACAGGGTTTTTTTTCTCTCACTTCTTTGCTTTTTCTCTTTAATCAGCATTTTCAGTGAACAAAGCACAGAAATTATTTGGCATCTTCACTAAACCTGGACCTTTGCAGCAGAGGACGTGCAATGTCATGTCTAGGAAGAGTCAGGAGATGGTTAGGTGGCACATGACATTGTCACAGGTGGCCCTTAAAACCTGAATGCCAGGTCTTTCCTCATCTGAGTAGCAGCAATGCTAGGTGCTGGTGCTAAGCCTTGTCACTGAAATCATCTAAGGTAAAAATAGTACTGGGGAGACAGGAAGTAGCTTTTCACACCTGTCCATGTTTGGCTCCTGGCTTGGGTATGTGGTAGAGCGATCAAGTGTATGGAAGCAACATGCTGCAGGGAGTAGGTATTAGCAGCCTTCAGCTTCAGAGCTGAGTCCTGAGCGTGGGCCTGTGAGGTGAAACCACCCAGATGATAAAATTAAGAGTCATAAAAAAGTCAGTGGGTACGTAAACAAATGTAAATGTGTCTTCAGATTTAGTGAGTACTCTACATGATGTTTTCTTTGAAGAATGTGGGAAATATCAATTACAAAAGTGGCAATTGATTTCAGAAACTCAAGGCTCACCTGGATGTTCTGCCCTTTCATGTCCTCCTTTTCTTTCGCTCATTACTGTTTTCTATTTTCTCCAGCTGCTATTAAGGCACCTCTGTGGGCATTCTTTGATTTATTTTTTTTTTATTTTTTTTGGCTGCATCTCACAATAGCAGCTCTTCCCTTTCCTCTGAAGTGGCCTTTCTGCCCTGCTCTGTCGCAGTTCTTCGTTAACCCCGGAGATGTCACACAATTCCTGGATGTAGTTGCATGTGCTTACCACTGCAATCCACTTGCCTGGCCTTGCTCTCTACCATCCTCCAAGAATTCTAAAACTATTTCTGACCACTTCATGCTCGGCCGTCTGCAAATCAGATCTCTGTATTTATCTGAATTTATTCTTTTCAACAGCTGAGCCAGAACGAAAATAGAGAATTTCTCCCTTAATATAGCTTATCACTGCACCACCTTCCACAAATGAAGTTCATAACATCCCAGATCACTTACAGCAAGCATGTAGAAATGAGCACACTGTACTGATAGGCACTGCTTCTGGGATGTCTCAGGCAGTGTACAGATGGAGATGAGATGGAGCTGTTCTTCCTGGTGGAATGCTACACCACACCACCTAGGCCAGCTCTCTACTTCATTCAGTTAATGTCAATGGAAAGCCGTTATCAGAGAGGATATACCAAGTATGTATCTCCCATGCTTTTTTAGTGGTTTCACAAGCCACTAAAACAGGATGCCCATGGAGGTGGTGAAGTCACCATCCCTGGTGATTTTCAAGAACTGTAGATGTGATGCCGAGGGACATGGTTAGTGAGCATGGTGTGATGGGTTGACAGTTGGACTAGATGATCTTAGTGGTCTTTCCAACCTTAAAGATTCTATGATTATGATTCTAAGCTTCTGGTTGTAATTTACAGGGGACAGCTAAGAGGATGACTTGGCAAAGACTGTCTTTAACCTGCAGCCTATCTCAGTGCATCCCTGTAGTACAGCTACGGCGTGAGTGCGGTCTTTCATGCCAGGCACATGCACACATACAGCACTGCTGCTCTTGTAGTATTGACAGTGGCTCTTCTGCTGGACATGCCTTCTGGGTCTCTTCCCCAGAACACACAGCTTCTAAAAAGGTGCATGGTTTGCTGAGAGCCCTGATAGCTCAGCAGCTCTTGTCTTTCACAGTGCTTCAGGGAAAAGGGAAATCCTCCCATCAGTCTTTTCTCTTTAGCTTATTTTGTCCATCAGACATTGTTTCTCCACTGAGTCATTTGTAAGTCTTGGTTCAGCAATGTGTTTTAATGTATGCTTATAACTAAGGCTATTTTCAGGGGGTATTTGAATTAGGATTTAGGAACTCAGCCTCTCTTACTTTCCACATTAGAGATGCTGTGATTTTACCTCCAGTTGCAGACATATTGATTTACACTTGGAAGATAAAAGGAAAATCAATGACTGCTGGGCGAGCTGCACACAGACAGGGTCTACCAGTGGAGGGCTGGAGGAAAGCTGCAGCCATTTTGAGGCTCTCAGATCTTCCCCTACATTCAGTCTGGAAGAAAATAAACATACTCATTTTAATCAAGCAGTTTAGTGAGCCTTGGCGGTGAGCCGCACAGCCTGCATCGTGTTTCTGAGAGAAGCATGGCAGAGATCGATGGCCAGCCACTTCAGCAAAAGCAGCCTCTGCTGGGATTCACTGTGTTTTCATATTCCTCTGGTGAGACACGTGCCGTGTTATGTATTGATTTTTCTTTTGTTTGTCAAAGGCATAGTTTGTGTATAAGGACTAATCCTCTGAGCCCTACAGGGAAAAGAACAAAGATCGTTTGTTTCCAATGAGCTTTAAATGAAAACCCAGTGTGCCTAATTAGGTGACTTCTTAGCTCCCTAACCAGGCAGCCTGTGCAGCAACGGCGTGTGTGGGGCTCAGCATGGAGAGGGATGGGGTTTGCAGAGCTGGTTGGACCCTGGCAGGTCCCCATGCTGGGACAATGCATAAGCAGTTTGTTAGCCTTCCTGCTAGCACAGTGATGCTTTTTGCCCTGCCTGCCTGCTGTCTCTCTGCCTGCCTGTGACTCCTTTGCAGAAACAGGATCATACAATACTAGAATTATAGAACCTTTTGTGTTGGGAGGGGCCCACAGAGGCCCTAGTCCAACTCCCCTGCAGTGAACAGGCACACCTACAACTAGATCAGGTGCTCAGAGCCCCATTCAGCCTGACCTTGAGTGTCTCCAGGGATGGGGCTTCTACCACCTCTATGGGCAACCTGTGCCAGTGCCTCACTACCCTTACTGTAAAAAAGCATTTTTCTTATCAAAGCTAAATCTCTCCTCTTTTTGACCTATCACAGCAGACCCAGCTAAACAGTCTGCCCCCTTCCTTCTTATAGTCCACCTTTAAATACTGAAAAACCGCTATCAGGTTGCCTCTCCTTCTCTTCTCCAGGCTGAACAGCCCCAGCTCTCTCAGCCTGTCCTCATGGGGGGTGTGTTCCATCTCTTGGATCATTTTTGTGGCTCTCCTTTGGACATGTCAGGGTACAGCTGCCTCCTGCCTGCATTTCCCATCTTCCAGGCACATCACAGTCTCTCTTCCAAGTCTCATGATTTCTTGTGTTGGTGCATAAGTCACCCCTTTCTGTGAATATGCTAACCAGGGCAGATTGATGCACCAAATCTCGGAATTGCCAAGGCTCTGCTCACTCTTCATGTAGAATGACAAAAGAAATGCACAGATTTTCACATTCCCATTTTGTGGGACTCCAGAGCTTTTTCTCACATTGAGAGCCAAGTCTTATTGCAGTGCCTTTTCTCCTTTTACTTCTGACTTCTCCTTTGTGTCTTGCTGACGTTTGCAAGAGATCTCTTCGGCTGGATGATTTTTTTCCTTTTTTTTTTCCTTTGTTTTTTTTTTGTCTGTCTTCATTCCAAAATGTTTAATTTGTAATCTCTTGTCAGGTGAATTCCTAATCAGCCACATAAAGCGAGCCTTTTGCCCGCTGATGCGTTGCCTAGCTACAATCTGCCTGGAGTTCAGGGCTGAAAATCTGCTTTCCCTGGGGGCCCAAAACCTTGCTTTGTCCAAAGGTGTATTGCATAAATGGATGGTCATCAAAGTTTAATGACCTCATTAGTACTCTCGTGGAGTGCAAAAAATGAGCAATTTCACTTTCTGTGAGGTTTAGATCAAAATAATAATAATAAAGAAAAGTAGGGAAAGAAAAAGACGGAGAAGATTCATTTTCAGGACAATTTACATTGGCTGGACAGAGGCGTACAGCTCTTAGCAGACAGCAGCAGACACTGTTAATCATAGGCAGTCTTCTACATGGACATACAGCCCTGAAAATGTGTGTATACATCCCCATACGTATGAGAGGTCTGTGGGAATGCACAACCCAGTGAAGAATGTATTTTTCTCCAGTTTCAGATAATGACAGCACCATGACCTCAGGTCTTATGAAAATTAATGCATGTTTGTCCTTTGTATTACACTTGTAGAGGAAGAGTCTACTTCTAAGAATGACTACCAGAGTGGAAAAACTCTTCTTAGGCTGGAACACAGTGGGCCAAATATATGTGGGATAATTAAAATTTGAGTCTGTTGTCAGAATATTGAAGAGTATCTTGTGGGCTCAAGGAAAGCCCCTGCAGGCCCAGTGGTTCACTGGTGAGGTTCACCTCACCCAACTTGAGTGATCTAAAACACAGATGCCCCAAACACCCAAGGTTTTGTCTCTAGTCAGTGAAGACAAACATGCAGTGATGAAATGTGCATCATCTCTGTCCATCCAGGTCCTCATTTCAGGGAGTTTGGATGACCAAGCTGACCTCAGCTGCCTAACTTTATGCAGATACAGTTAAGTGGGGAGAGAACTTTTCTGAGGGATTAGTAAATTGCTTATAAAGTGAATACTTCTTCTCATAATGTTTACAGAGAATTGTAGCCATGCTGCGAAAGCCATAATCAGCAAGAAGACTGATGAGAGTAGATGAAATGTGCTAGTTCAGACACAGCATACCAATGTAAGTGTAGAAACAGTCCGAGGGGAGAGAAAAATATCCCATTTTACTTTCACCACTAGTATTTCAGAAATGAGTCTCTCAGAAAGTGGGAGGAGAAAACAGTCATCACAGCTGTACTTAGTATAAGGAGCCACATCTTTACTGAAGAAAAGCTGGGAGACATTTTTTAGAGGAGGCTGCGGGGAGCTCAAAATGCTGAGAGGGGTAGCTGGACCACACATCAGGTCACACAATCACAGAACTGCAGGAGTTGGAAGGGACCTCAGGAGGTCATTGAGTCCAACCTCCCTCCTAAAGCAGGAGCCCTATAATAGATCATCTGAGATCCTGAGCACTTAGGAGAAACCTACTATAAAACTGAATTTGTAGCTCCATTGCACTGGTATATGTTTCTCCTACTTTGTCATTTTCGCTTTGCATTTTTAAGACGCCTGTTGTTTTGTTAGAGTAAACTTGTTTATCTTAAGTTTCACTGACATTGGAAATGATCTCTTTACTATTCCAGTACTGACTAATTAAAAAATGAAATGGTATCTGCCAATGAAGTAGATACAAATTTTTGAGCCTTAAAGAGTAGAAAGTGTAGGTCGGTGTGGGGGCTGGTACTGCTGAGATTCAGCACACGGAGAAAACAAAATAAGGTTAATCAGTACCCCTCTGGTGTGGCATGGGTCCTGGACAAATATATCCCTCAGCTGCTTTTGTTACCTCCTCCTATAAACATTTTTGAGCCTTCAGATATTTTCCCTTCCCATACAAAGATAGCAGAAGACTTTCAAAAGCTGTCAGGACACACGACAGAGACTCTGTGTCTCTGTCTTTAGAGCACTGAAGGAGGATATCAAGTGGTGAAGCTGGAGGCACTGAAGTTGCTCTTGATGAGCAATGGCTTGACACACCATTGTCCTATTCCCAGGAAAAATTGATGCAAGACACGGGCAAAAGTTCAGGGATGGGAGGGTGTTGTAGTGCTGTACTGAAAAGTGAATGGTCTGGCCTGGTCACACCCTGTTAGACCAGCCTATTTTTTTAACTTTGTTGTGGTTGCTATGGACTGCTCCTCTGTGGGGCTTTGGCAGGTGACTGAAGAAGGTGAATCAGTCTGTAGTTACTTCGTACTGTAGCACAGTTCCACAAGAAAATCTTTAGGGATCCATGAAAGAGGATTGACATTGTTGTGTCAGCTGCTGTCCTGAGAGAAGGAAGGACAGTCCATATCACATACGGTTTTCTCTAATTGTCTCTGAATCAAGCGTTTACAGAAGTGAATCAACAAATACATCTTTCTCTAAGACACACCTTATGGTCTCTATGATCTGGCATTCAGTTATTCTTTTTAGTGTACAAAGGAAGAATACTGCCTTCTGCAGAAAAATAATAATGGTGATTTTCTGTAGGCTGTGTTGTGCAGGAACTGTGACTAAATGAACACAGCGGTCTTCTGCATTCTGGTTACAAATTGGTGAACGTGGAAGTTTTTCTGAATGTGACACTGGAGGAAGACACTGAGATGGAATCTTAGAAAGGATGTTGAAACAGTGGAAGAAATCCGGCCTGCTGGCTGCATCACTAAATCCTTTGAGGTTCGCGATTCAGCTATTACTTGCAGTATCAGTTACTAAGCATGTACATATGTACCAAATAAATGGCTTGACAGGGTACACATGGACACTTGCTCTCCTTCCCCCACAGAACAGACAAAGGAGGTTCCCTAAATGATCCTGCATGCCATTTCTTTTATAAATATATATATATACATATTTACCAGCAATGACAATGAATCTAGAGAGCAGCTTCCTTTGTAAGAAACCTTAAACAGCAAAGCAGCTTGATTAATTACTTAAGGATTTCCCTTGGGCTGTTACTAAGGTAACAGGAGTAGAAGTGTTTAAAGATGGCTGAACGTACTGTGTGCACTGAAGGATGCACAGTGGATTTTTAGCAGCAGCCTGCATTGAGAATTTTATGCAGCGTTAAGGTAGAAAATGAAAGGGGTGTGTGTATGTGCATCCATTCATGAAACTGCAGATCTCACACAGCCCTATAGATCCCTGAGTACAGATGCTAGACTCAGAAATAAAGTCTACTTTGGCTAGTCTACAGAAGGACATAACGGATCAGGACTTCTGTCAAAGAAGTGCAGGGCACACATCTATCCCCAACTTGGCAATCTCTTCATTTCTCTGGAGGATTTAGAAGATTCTACATCTCACTTAGCATGTCTTGAGAGAGGTCATTGGTTCAAGCTAACATCCTGCTCTCAGGGTGACTCAGGAGGAGCTGCCCACACAGCTGCCTGCCCCTCTGCTACCCCTCATGGCTTGCTTTGACCTGCGGTACAACGCAGTGCAATGGCACAGTGCTGAGCAATGGTGATGTGTAAGTTCCTGTGGTTTCATGTTCCACAGCAGTAATGTCTTTTCTAGTCAAAGCTGGTGAGAGACAAAGAAAGAGGTGATTATGCTAAAGAATATGCTCCTTATAAAGATGCTATTGCTCTCTAGGTAATTTGTAAGTATTTGATTGCATGGGAGAACAATCGTCTTCAGTGGTATTCATGCCAGAATTTTATCAGTGAGAATTTTTGGCCTCTTATTCAGCCAGAGAAGCATCCTCTTCACTAGCTGGTCGGTTTGCATTCTTAGGAAAGGAAAAGGAGAGTAAAAGATAAAACTAGAAAAACTCGTAGCTCAAAAGACTGGTTTGGGACAGAAGTTTGTTCTCAGTGTAGTGGCAAACATGTAGTGATGTGAGTTCCTCTGCCACCCAGAAAAGTTATGCTTTCTCCTTTCCTGACAACCCCTTTCTCCCCAGAGCTTTTCCACAAAGCTCTCAGACTCCTCCTGGGCTCCCATGTCTGACAAACGCCTCTGCCCAGCCCATTCAACTCTACTCCAATCTAAAGCCTTGAAAGAACTCATGCTGACTTAGTAATTTTTTGTTTGTAGGCATTCAGTTGCTTTTTATCATGTTCCCAGCAGTGTTCACAAGGAGAAACTATCAAGTTTCCAAAAGGAACCCCTCAAAACTTGTCACTTCTAGGACTTTGTGTTATGTGATGCTGAACATCCATCTCTCTTAGGAGATCTCACAGAATGCTTATAGTTCAAACTCTGCAAGAAACGAATTTTTCTTGTTTATGGACAGTGGCTAAAAATTAAATAAAAACCATTATAGATTAACTGAAATAGCTTCTGTGAATGACCTCTGGTCAAGTTGAAAAGATGTCAGGCTGGGCAAAACAATGCCTAAAATGATAAGCTTCAATTTGATTTGGACAGAGTTGGATATTTTTGAGTGCTCTTTGAAAATGCAGTCACACCATTGTTTACTATTATTGCATCTGTCCTCCCCTTTGTCCCCCAGTTGTTTCAGTTAAACTGTTGCTGAGTTCTGTCTGCCATCCAGCAACACGTGGCTATTGTTGCTCTTCTAAGACACTGAAACTCTCAAAACTCTCTTTTGTATTTTGCTGTAATACAGCCACATAGCCCAGATAGCTCATTGAGGTGTGGCAAATAATGTGTTCTTTGGCTCCTTGTCACTATTCTTTCATAAATTTGCATCTTCAGGACTATTTAGGAAATGTTATTGCTGTTGTTTTGAAGCATCTTTCTGTCCCACTGCGGTAGGTGAGCAAGATGGAGAAGTGTAACTGACTTACTTCCATTTTCTCACAGCAGGCATTTCTCTTCTATACTTTATAAAATGTGACAGGACAAATCTCTGCAGGAAGGATAGAGTAGTGACAGGATTTCATTCTCTCTTCCATCTCCACTTCCCCTGGGTGCAATTTTTTTTCCTGTTGAACAATCCTTGCTCTAGTGATCTTGCTTCCCTCTCTTGATAATCAACAAAGGCATTTCATCAAGTGAATCGCAAGGAACAGGCATCAGATGAATTTGAATTTCTTGGGAAAAGAAAGAAGTTGGAGTGTTGTCTGAGGCGGCCTGCTGTACTGCAGCTGCATATTTCAGCCTCTAATCCAGCAGTGCCTCCAACATTGGTGCCAGCCCTGCCTCTTTGGTGGGCATGGTCGTGATGGGCTGACGGTTGGAGTAGATGATTTTACTAGTCTCTTCCAACCTTAATGATACTATGATTCTATGATCTTGCTACATCTCCATTAGGTTATGTGACTCCTGCCAGAGACAGCAGCACCTTGGAGGTTGAACTGGCCCCTGTGCTGCAGCCCTTGTCTATGTGGAGGCTCTGTGCATACCCAAGTGAAGCAATCTCGACCTCATTGCCTCCAGCTTAGCAAGAGGCTGTACTGACATCTCTGGGCAGCTGAATTCCCACATGGGGATTGCCATGAGAACATGCTGAAAACCAGCCCATAGTTTCTAAGACTTTCCCATATTTCACTTCTCAGAAGGCAGCTGCACTGAGCTTCTGTTCCAGCTCAACTAAATTCGTAGAGAAAGGAGGATATAAAAATGCACACAATGTCAGGCAGGGAGGCCATTACATCAGTGTAAAACTTCAAAATTAGGATATTTGGGTTGGGAAATGCTGTGGGACAAGATGAAACAGTACCAATGCTCTGCGCTGGATCTTCCAGCTGTGGCACCAACACAAAGGATGAGTTGTAGCAAATTTTTCAGGGGTGTTTTGCAGCACTATTCTTCCCAGTTGCACAGTACACACCTGAAGAGCCAGAAGTCACTCTGCAGGTGCAGAAAATTATATTCAGGTGGATTAGTTTAAAAGGGTGATGAAAGCAGATTAGACCATGAAATGGAGCATCTGAGCTGCACCTACAACAAGGGTTTGTGCACGGTGCTGTTAACTCTTCTGTGAAGATGTTGTCCCAAACTCAATAGGCAGTAACAAGAAGGATAAGATATTGGCCTTGTTAAGTCCCTCAGCTGTTTGGTCCATCATTAATGTGAATCAGAACCGTAAGATAAGAGAGAAGCACTCAATTCTTGAAGCCAGAAGAGTCCTCAAAGGAGCTTCAAGTAAAATATAGCAAGAAATCCCCTTCTTCAGCTTAATAGTAAAACTGTGGGTACTACTTTCAATGACAGATACCAAGGGAATACCAAGTTCACATGGAACTTCAGTAACATCAAGATGAAAAGCAGTGATTTCAAATTGAAGAAACAGATGTGGTAGCTGTTAGGCTCTATATTTACAGCTCAGAGCTGAAGTTTTTAAAACATTCTGAGCAGTTCTGTGTTTGTAGGGGACAGAAGAGGAGAGATGATGATGTTTTTTGTGTTGGTGTGCCAGAAATAGAAAATAAAAGCAAAATGGCATGCTCCTTGGCATTTATGACTTTGTTTACTTTCATTTGCTGAAGGCTTATTTTTGTATTCTGTGAGCTAATTTCCTTGGAAATTGATAAATAACAACTTCCTGGAATATTTTCACCCCTGTAAAATCTTGGCACGCTGTAATGATCTCTCAGAAAACATAAAGCATTCAGGCAGACTTTCCCACCCTCCCCACCCCCACAGAAAACTGTTTGGAGAGGAATACTGATAGAAGAAAATCTAAGATGTGATATGAAACAAGAAGGGAACAGCTTTTCCGTGGACAGATATCTCTTTTTGTGAATCGTGACTGCAGAGTTGCCAAACATCATAGGTCACTAAGCAACATGGAGAAACAGAACACCTTATTAACTGTTCTACAGCTACAAAGCTGCTGGGGTATATCTAGGTACATGCAGCTCTGTGGATACACTCTGACATTCTGATAACTCATGGATGGAAAATAAATTAACAGAGGCAAGGAGTGGTGGAAAACCATCAGCAAGTTAAGCAAGAATACTTTTGTGATGCTTCTCCTTAGGGTTTCTGTGCTATAAATTCTCTTTTTTTTCTTTCTTTTTTTTTTTTGGTGGGGGCAGGGGGTAATCACTAGGGTGACTAACATGCATGAACTACCTTGGCAGAAAAACACAGTTAAGACACTTGTCACAACAAGATCAGCTGTATACTCCTGCCTGAGGTCTACCTTGGCAAGTTTGCCTTGCACTGAAGCTAAAATTATCTGACTTCCTGCATTTCTGTCATTTCTGTCTGGGGATAGCTGTTATCTACGTTTTAATGGTGAAAATAAATGATTCCATTGTAATTTTAAGCGATCTTTAAAGTGAAAATGGTGTTTACAACTTTGGAATTATATCTGGAAGATCAGTTTTACAAAATGAGTAATAAATACTGACCGGTTTTGACTGGTCACTGCAGAATTGATCCACTGCCATTCACTTATTTCTTGACCTATCTTGTCCCCTTCTCTATGCCCACCTTTTATATCTTATTTTGGCTACTCTCTGCTGAGTCAAACTGGAAAAGAATGAAAATTAACTTTGCGGAAAGCAATTTCTATAGTGTTCATCTCTGAAAATATTCTAATTACTTGATAAGTTTGCTGCTAATGTAGTTGATTTATTGACAATCTTTCAACATTTCATCTGAGGCAGCACACTAACTTTAAAGTGCTGGTGATAGATTGCTGCTGCTATTGCAAGCAGCCTAGATTCAGATGTAAGTACTACTGTACAAAAAAAAATATTTTCCTTATATCTACCTTTCTAGAGACGGAACGGATGCAGGTGCAGATCCCAGTCAAGATGATCAACATGACAAAGTAGCATCATTGGGACACAAGAAGGCCAGAAGAGAGATGGATTATGACAAAACATACAACAGCAGAACACAAGAGAAGGGAAGAGATGAGGGCATCAGTCTCTGTTAGGCAACAAGGTTACGTCTTTCAGAAAGACATGGTCATGATGTTAGGTTTTAGCTTAGTTTAATACAGCTGACATTCTTCCGATAACTTCGGGAATGATGTTGTCTGTGGGAGGGGAGGAGAAGGAAAAGGGGAGGTCAAAAAATAGCATGAAATCCATTGACTAACTGGAGAAATGGAGGGTGCAATTTGTGTATAAGGGGTGGCATAGACAAGAATGAAGTTAATCATGTTGGACTTAGGCTTGGGAAAGATCATGAACTGGGGTTAGTGTATGTTAAATAACAAATGTTGCAAAAATAATGGTTGTGAATGCTAATATAGATTTTTGAAAGCTGCATGAGTTACCCATTATGATCCTCCTTTGTCTCCAATGGGCAGTTATGGCATAACTTAACCCAGTCATGGCAACCAGCAGTTTACACGCTATGTTATCCTGCTTAAGAAATTGGAAAAGTTGGGAACTATTTTAGGTGTACTTCGACAACTAGGGCTTCTTTAGGATGACCCAAAGGGTGTCTCCCCAGTCTGTAATGAGGGAGGTGGAGATGACCTACAGACACATATCTGCGCATACATCACCTGATATGGGAGCATGATGTGCTATCAGGTGTTAATGGCCTCCTATCCTCATTGAGACCTTACATTTCTAATTTGTGCCCATTTGTCTCATTCAGTTAATAAACGCTATTCCTTACAAGTCTTACAGTTAAATATCAGTGGTATGTTTGGGCTGGAGAGAGTTACAGCAGCTGGCACTAAACAAAATATAGCTGCTGTACCAGAAGAGCTAACTAATGAAATTCTGCATTAGTAAGATATTCTTTTAGGTTATTCAACTTCTCTAGCACATCCTGTCTGTATCCTGATCACCTTGTTGAATTACATACCGACACTCTCTTGCTGGCTTACTACCAGATGGACTTTAACAAACTACTGTTGTATTTGGAAGTGCTTTCCTAGCTGTTCATAACTGCTTCTTGTAATATTTGCATGTTTGATGCAGAGATGTTGGCCTCCACAACCTTATTATTGCTATAATTGAGATGTATGTTGTTGCATGTATTTTTAATTTTTTCAAAGGAAGATGAATTTTCCAAGGTATTCCCTTGCTTCTTTTCAGCTCATTCTTTTCTCTGTTCATCCTTTTTCTTGCATGTGTAACAAATGCTATGTTCTGGTCCTTATCATAGGTGTGCAGTAAAGATTAGATAAAAGTTACTGCTTATGCACATTTTCTGAGCCTCTCTGCTCTGCTCCCCT
>JANHGO010000046.1:24503803-24514859 GCA_024606505.1 Aquila spilogaster | reverse complement strand
CCTCTCCTCTCCTCTCCTCTCCTCTCCTCTCCTCTCCTCTCCTCTCCTCTCCTCTCCTCTCCTCTCCTCTCCAATATAGGGTGGATGGGGTCATGAATTTAAGTGTTAAGGAAGTTAACGGCTGATCTACAGTAGTGATGCTCAACTCTTGTGAAGCAGTTTGACTGTGCAAGCATATTGCGTGTAATCCAGTGGTTGTGACTGAGCGAAGTTCCCTTTGCACACAACTTCGGTGTGATATTTCTGTTTCCATCACTAGCATTTGGTGTAGTACACAAAAGGTATTCAGCAACTCCGTGGACACAGAAAACTGTGTTCACTTTGTATGCATAAAGCAGTACATTTCCACTAGAAAATGGTTGAATTTTCACTAGAAAATGGTTGAATTTGCCATTATATCCTATGAATTATTGTAAGGAAAATTATGCATGTTTTTGTATAGAAAGAAAGTCTATCCACATCCAGCTTAATCTAATTTATCCTCATTGGTCTCTGATTCTGATCTTTCCATTACTTGGGAGTCCTTTCATTGCCACATTTTAACATGGCAACAGGTCTCTCTTACAACAAACTTTAGATTCAGGCCTTGAATAAACCCTTCTGGCCACATATACATGTGCTTACGACAAAGGAACAAGTATTGAGGGCTCTTAATTTGTCAAATGAACAATGTCTCCCCTAACTCTCTTTATCCTCAAGAAAGGTCACCATTATTTCACTAACACACCTTAATCAAAGTTACATTTTGATGAAAAATGTGTATACAATTAAAAGAAAAGATATCGACTTGAGAGTGTCCCTCTGAGTCATCAGAAAGAGCCATTCAGGTAGACAACCCTTGCTTCTTAAAACTTCAACCCCAAGAGGCCTTCAGGTGAAAATAGTTGTGAGGATATAGGAGAACAGACTGCTTGAGAAAAGAGTGTACTATTATCTCTCTGTCTTAGACTTTTCTCCAGAAAGCATAGCCACACTATATGATCATTCCCCCTGGGTCCAATTTGGTCCGATGGGATGGAAAGTAATTTGTGACTCAGAATAATTTTATGAGCTCTAGGCATAAATCATTGCTGGCAGAGATGATTTAGCAGTTTCAAGAAATGGAAAGAGGCATTTCAGGGAGAGGAAGTGCTCCAACATTCCTCGAACACCAGTGACAGTCTCCAAAAAGGCCTGCTGGGCCCCTTTGGCACATAACTGCCATCAGGAACTGAAAGGGCATTTCTGAAAAGTAGAAATGAACCTTGGTTGCTGGTCGCTGAGAAAACAGCTTCTGTCCCTCCTGAGAGCCATGGCACCCTTACTATTGAAAAAACACAAATGTTCCCTCAGAGAGAGTTGAACAAATACAAGTGTTGGGATGATGTCATGCTTTTTTTGTGTGTTCACCAGCTTCACTATTCAATGTCCCGTTCAGGAACTTGAATAACATTTGGTTTGGGGAGTTTTTTGTGAAAATTAGCTCAAACTTGGAGAGTTTTCCAGCACTTGTGTTTCATTCTGACCTGAATGCTACTGGAGGGATGGTACAGGGAACAGAAGAATTCAGGATGGAGTTTTATATTTACTGTTACTATCGCCAGGCAAGATTTGGAAAACAATCCTGGGAGCTGAAAATCACCTTATAGACACTGTGTGTGTTTGTCTGGTTTTGTTTCAGGTAAGCTGGGAGTGAGGCTAGTATGTAGTATTCAGTGGTATGTTTTTCTCTTGTGGAATGCCAGTTTCAGACATTTCCAGCTCTTTGTCCCACCTTCACTCTAGGTCCCATCTCCACATTACTGTTACTACGCCCTCAGTGAGTTCCACCAAGAGCAATACCAGCACAGCCAAGGGCAGCAAGCCATCTTAATAGTTAAGAGGCAGTAGGAAAGGAGGCAAGAATGTCTTAAACTGGCTTTACTTCTGGCAAAAATGCATCAGTGAGCTATATCCATGAGAATTCAGCAAAGAAAGGTTGGTGAATGGGTCTGCTGCTGAAGGGAGAATAAGTTACTGTTCAGTCTCTAACAGCTGTGGTTTTTATGGGGTGTCACTAGTAGTAAAAAGTAGTGGCAAACCTTGATTTTTGTTATTCAGATCTGCAATGGTGGTCCTGAAATCACAGAGGGAGGTGGTTTGTGGAAGAGAATAGTAATTATAACAGCAGTAATTGAGCAGACTACTAGACATTTGAAAAACTGGTTGCATGATTGGGCTCAGAGGGTGGTGGTTAATGGTTCACGCTCCACCTGGAGACTGGTTACAAACGGAGATCCTCAGGGGTCTCTCCTGGGACCTATTGACGATTTTTAATACATTTATCAGTGACCTGGAGGACATGACAGCGTGCACCCTCGGTGAGTCTGTTGATGAAGCCAGACTGGTGAGACCAGTAAATATGCTTGAGGACAGGGCAGACCAGCACTACGAATGGGCCAAGAGGACCCTTACGACATTCAGCCAGGACGAATGCAAAGCCCAGCACTTGGCATGGACTAACCCCCTGCATTGGTATGGGCTAGGCCAGGGAGCATCTCTTCTGGATAGGACCCGGGTGTTCTGGTGGCTTTTAGGCCAAACACAATCCAGCAGGGAGCCCTGGCAGCGATGAAGGTGAAGAGCATCCTCAGCTGTGTCAACAGAAGTGTATTCGATAGGCCAAGGAAGCAATTTATTTCTTCTGCGCAACACTTGTAAGACCAGCCCTAGAGTATTGCATCCAGTTTGGGGCCCCCAGTGCAGGAAAGACATGGACAAACTGGAGGGAGCTCAGGGGAGAGCCCCCCAAGGCAGTAGGGGCTGGAGCACTTGCCCCACAGGAGAGGCTGGGGGAGCTGGGCTGGGTCAGCCTGGAGGAAGGATGGCTTTGGGGGCACCTGACGGCCACCTTACACACAGTCGTTTTATTACCAAATGTGTTCTTTAATAAGCGCGCTGCTAATTTTATTTTTATCTTCTCCTTGGTTTTTAATCCTCTACTTTAGTTTCACCTTACAATTCAGTAGCTATTCCGTTATGCAGAACAATTTGATTTGCTTTGTAATTCCACTATCTATAGTATTTTGCGTGGACAATGTTAATTACAAATATTATTCTCTCATGTATCTATGAGGTACTTATTTATCTTAACAAGTATTACTCTGCCTCTTAAAACATAGTATTATAATGGTAACATAGAATAATTTTTTATAATGGTTACTTACCACATATCTATAGTGAGAATATTTGTAATGGCCTGCTCCAAGAGCATAAAGCAACCATGAAAAGAAGTTTGTAACTGTACCAAATAACAAGCAAAACTGTATATTTGAACCTACTACTTTGCATAATACTGCTTGCTTTTTCCTTTTGCATGCAAGCTTAAAGAATGTCTCTGCAATGCAATGGTTGAGTGCCAAAATATGGTTTCATTTTCCCTTATGCTTTTTTTCCCCAGCTGTTTCCAGGCTGCTATCTGCATGCAATTTCTTGCATTCAGTTATGCTTGTTCCAGTCATGTTTCTTATAAACACATAAATGCCCATTACTGGAAAGCTATACTCTGGTTCCTCTTTTTCGATGTCCACTGTATGCTGTGAGATTCCTACTCTGAATCCTGCAAAGGGATTATGGGAGTCATCTAGAATCATTCAGTATTATTTATTTTCAGTGATAGCATAGTATATCAAGTTCAGGGAATTCACCACACATTTGTGGTATGTAGAAGTCTTCATGGTGAACAAGAGTTGAAGATATTTCTGGCAGGTAATTCACACCTGCAGTACTATACCTGACTCTATCTCCTTCTCCTTGGTTCTCCAGAGGTTACAAGCCCATGCTTAGCTGCATCTACACATTCCCTTCCTTTACATTTACTCATTTTTCGCACAAGAAATTCTGAGCACAGTTGAAGCTGTGAAAAATGACTAGTGGCCCATAAAAACAGGTGGGTGGGGTTCTTTTTAATCTGTAAAGGCTTTGCTAATTCACACTAGCTGACAAATTGGGCTTTATAGGGAAATTCATTTGTTTTGCATCACCAGCGAAGTGATTCTTGCATGAGGTCCAGAAAGAGCTGAAGTCCCAAAGCTGTTAATGGGAGAGTAGAACAGCCTAGCTTGGGATTCATCTGAGAGAATGCGACCGCCTTGCAGTCTAGGTGTCTACAGAGGAGCCAGGTGCCTCTACTCTCTTCACAGATCAGTGGAAAGAAACAGATACTTCCGTAGTGATATCCGACATATCCTATAGTACCTGCTCAAGAGAGGTTAGATGAAGAACTTTTTTACCTCTGACTACAGACAGAGTCTAGGGTGACTAATTCATATATCCACATGGCAGATGTCTAATCTGAGATAGGAAGACTCCCTCCCCAGATATCCTAAACTTCCTCTGACTTTCAAATTGAAACAAAATCAGGAACATTTTGCTTCCTCTGCTTTTGCAGTGGCTTAAGAAAGAAAATGTATGAAGCAATTAGTTGCTCTTAAAAGATTTGTGCACTCTGGGAAACTGGCCACTGAAGCTGCTCTGAGCGCTGTCTTTGTAATGGGACCGAGCAAGGTGCAAGTTTCATGAAATCTGGAGAGTTTAATACACACATATCACTTCCATTTAATTTTAAATTACTTTATTATTGGATGGAGCATTCTACTTTGTTCCAGGACTGCTTATGACATATGACTCTTCAACACCCTTCTGAGCTATTTATTTGTAATAACGTCTGCCCTGAAGTTCTAGCATACCATGAGGGAAAAAAATAAAAAATTCTTTCTGACAGTATTCTGGTCCTGTTGTCACTTTCAGCCAAAATTTGTAAATGGATAGTCCCCATGGGAGCATGAATAGACAATGCAATATTTAAGATAGGAACATAATTCAACCTTTGCAAAGGGCAAATGCTAATGCTGTTTTGTAATCTGCTGCTTGCCTAATCCAGCATCCATATCCTTTTATCTGATTCTACTTACACTCTAAATTATTCAAAGACTTAGGAACAAATCCAGTGGAAAGAACTTCCACTGGTTTCTATAGGCTTCATTAAGGCTTAAATCTGCATATTTAGCTGCAAGGTGTCAGTATAAAAAAATTCTAACATTTGTAGGGCTGGACTATATCTGGTCAAATTCTGGACTTCTAGCTTTTAACTGTAGAGTCAGATTCATTTTCATATACCTGTCTCCAAACCAGCTCAAACTACCTTTCGAGTTATTCTGGACTGACAAGAATGTCTCTAATTTGGAAAAATGTATCACATTTATAAAGGAACTAAAATGAGTATTCTGCTACTAGACTGTACTGTGTTATTTTTAGTATATTAATTTTAAAAATAACATTTACAAAAACGATAACGCTGTCTTGCAGAGAAAGCATTGTTTTCATAGGTCTGAAACACTGAGAAGTCTTTGGGTGAGCTGTAAATTTCTCCTGCTCCTGACTGCACCTACTCGGAGGGCACTGAAAAACATTGGGAGCAAGCCAAGGAGTTCATAAGTGTCCTTAATCCAATTCTTTGGCACAAGTGATTGATACTACGCTGGTAGTAAGAGGCTAATGACTCTTTGCTTAATAATGAAAACTATCTAGATGAGATGAAAGACTAATGCAATTCATTCTGTTAACTGTCCTTATTTGGAAGAGTACTTAATTTTTTGTGAAGTGCCTGAGTAGAATAGCAGATGCCTCACTTTTTGGTTGTGAATGATGTCTAAGCTGCTATGGTCTGTAAACCTCTGCAAAAGTTTTCTTGCCTTATCTGATAGGAACAACTTCTGCGGGGTATGAAGAGGGACGTCTATAAAAAGCTTGAAGGTGATTTAGTGAGTGAGGTCACGGAGCAGAAAGAACACCTGTATCCCTGTGATCAGAAAGTTCAGGTCTATGGAGGCCATCTTCATTTGGTTCTCTGAAAGAGAAACTGTGTTTTTATGCAGTTCTCCAGCTTAACAGATTTCTTATTCAGAATTCCTTTTTCTCCTCTCTCCCTAGCCCTTATGTCCGCACGCTAAGACACAGATGACTCGTGCATCACTACCTCATCAAATTAGAGCTGTTCCCCCTGTTTACTGGCAACTATCTCATTGCAACTGCCTCTTTTGACTTACAGGGTAACGGTAGCTCATTTTCTCAGGGGGAGATAGTGTTCCCTGACACTGGAGTTTCTAATGTTTTGACTAAAATTGCAGGTTAGATTCAGAGACCCAGTTAACTGGTGTGTACTTTTCTTAGGTGAGCTTGAACTCAATGAATCTCACTGTGAGATTCACAGTGAGGTGAAAATACGGGAGTCTCTTCAGTCATGAATCTGTACAGTCCAGATGTGAAGCAAAACAATCAACAACCAGTTTCAATCTGATGCTGACGAGTTCACACAGATTGACTTCTCCTTGACTGCCAGTTTCTAGTTCACCTGAATGCTGGTTATTTTCCTACACTGAATGCATGGATACAACTTCATTTTCATGTTCACACCATCTCTATCAACTCCGTCCTTGGCAGTAAGCTATTCCACTTTCTTTCCCTCCACACGTGTTGCTTAGGTAATAAAATAAGAAATGCTTTAAAGTGCAATCAACCTAACTGCTGAGAGAACATTCTTTAGAAATCTAGATATTTTTATATAAATTAACTGAGGTTAAGAGATAGTAATAAATCTATTTAAAACACTGTCTCTAGGGGACTGACCAAATGTAACTCTTTTGGGGCACGTTAAATGAAAAATCACTTTCAAGGAAAATAACTGTCAGTGAGGCCTAATATGTGATTCTGTTTTGTTCAAAATACACGTGTAGATAAATTATCTATCTGAAGAACTTTTTTAACAGATGCACCAAGTGAAAGAGCCATCCAGTCTGAATCGCTAACAGATTAATTCTAGGCATCATGTGAAATATGACTAAGAGTCACTGTTTCCCCAGCAACACTCTTGCAAAGGACAGCACTAAATCTTCATGGAGAGAAATGGACATTATTCTTATAGAAATTTCTGTGCACGCAAACAGTTTTGCCAAAGGCCTGGGCGTGCTTTGGGAAGTCTAAGATCATTATAAACAATAACAAGTTAAAGCAAAATTGTGTGCTAAAAATAGCATGTGTCACTGGAAGCATCTTTTAAAGTCACTGGTGTTTTATTGTAACAAGATACTTATGTCCTCAAAATATCTAAAACGAAGAATAAGCTGATTGGAGCAGAACTTTAAAAATCCCTTCCAGGCAATGGCACTCCCTGAGGTGCTCTGTAAGGGGTCTTAGTTCTCCAGGCTGCTGCAGTTTTTTAACCAGTGGTTGGCTGACATAAGCATGAAATGCCCCAGGCACAGACACCTCAGCCCTTTCTTGCCTCCCAGGAGGACTGCTGAGCCCAACGCCCTGGCCACGTGGGCAGATTTCCTCTCGCAGAGGTGCCTGAAACCACTCTGAATACTATTTAGTCACAGGGTCCTTGATCATTTTCCAGCTGAACAGAAACATTATCTCAGGGAAATCCTCCCCTTCCGTTCAGAAACTGTCTCCCTTCCAGTTGGCGATCACATCTCCCGTTCTCCCACCCTGCAGAACATCACCACGTCCTGGGGTAACGCAGCAAGTCCATTTACATGGGAAAGCTATACTGGGAAAGCAAGATGTGTATTTTTAGGTATTACAAATGAGATTTAGCAGTAGGAGACAGAGGGAAGCGTCAAAACTATGTGACCCGTCAAGTCTCTGTGGACCAGCTGTTTGGGAACCTTTGAGATGGCAAGATACACCATACTGTGAGCACATGTAACCCTATTTTTGTTTCCCTTTAAATCCCTAGACTATTAATTGCTTTTAAAAAATTAATTAAAAAAGGAAAACAAACCAACCCTTTCCAACAATAGTAATATTTATTTTGTTTTGGCAGAGGGGTATTTTTACCACTGATTTTTTAAACAGTTTCTGTTTTTTTTCAAGGTGCCCTTGAGGTTACTATGCGGTTGGCAGGAATACTAAAATGTGCTAGCATCAGAAAGAAGGGTGCACTCTAGTAGCTGTTTCATGCCAGCACATATCAGGCAAGTGTTTTCCCCATTTGCAGTTTTGGTGGAAATTTTGCAGGTGGCTGATTTAACTTATCTTTTAGTTTGTGTATGGCTTTAACATGGGTCATGCTGGCTGAATTTTGGAAACAACAAATATTTTGAGAACCTTAGCTGAAAAGAAAGGATTTTCTTTTTCTCCACTGAGCTGAAAATACAAACTTGGCAGGGAGTAAACTGTCATGCTTGGCCATATCACTCAGTCGCTATTGAAACAGAAATGCCCTTTTGCAAAGAGTTCATCCAACAGTGTCAGTGAGAAGGAGGGATCATCCTAGTGCAGACAATACAGAAAAGACAGGATGAAAATAACATTTCCTAACCCTTCTAACATTTTGCTCATGTCTTTTTTGTGCATTCCAAAGATTAATGGGAATGACTTGTTTCCTTCAAATGCATAGCTGAAATGTTGGGAGTAAGATGCCTTATTTGGTAAGAATAGCGTTGATTCGAAACCAAAGTAAGCCTAGTAAAAGTAGCAGACTATCCATCTTCCATGACCATTATCTTAATTGCCCTTGAGTAATGTAAATATCTTACGTGGAGACATTATATATTTAATTGAATTTAAATTTTGGACATTTTATGAATGTCTGTTTAATTCATCAGGCATCTTAAGAAGCTGCAAAAGATTCCGCTTAGTATCTGAATCTCAGGCTGAATAGGAATGATGCTACCCAAAATACAAAGCCAATCGCCAGTCCTACAGTCAGTTCCTCACAAGAAAAAACAGATAATTTTTCATGGACTCATTGAAGGGTACTCTCCCCGAATACAATGATCTATTCATGTAAATTTTAACTCAAGACCAGGGCCATGAGGAAAATTAGTTACCTTATTTACATTATTAATAAAAACAATTGCAATTGAATTTACAGCATTATAATGAACAGGAGAATGAACTCTGCTGCTACTGCTGGAAATAAATCAAGCAAGTAAAATGTGAAGCACTCTTCCCATAACCTTTTGGAGTCTGCTGCTAGTATCCCCTGTTCCTACAAGGTCACCAGTCTGATGGAGAAATTAGACATCTGTGGTGGGAGTCACCATAACGCCAGCACTGAAAGAAAACTTTTGGTGCACAGGCAGATGAAAAATCTCTACAGAAAGCAAAGGGGTCTATAGAATCTGATGGGAGCTTTCCCTGTTTGTGTGCCTTCAGTTATAAATTCATCGCACTGGCACCACATTCACTTTGGCTTGCAAACAAATAATTTGTCTCCTCCCTGTTCCTACCAGTCCCCGTACAGTCCGGATGACACAAAGGGCATATTGTTGTGATCACCTCCCTTACCCGGCACGGTAGCAAATAATATGTAACACAGTTCACAAGAAACTCCTGTCACATTTTGTTGCCTAATGGAGCAGAAAAAGGCAAAGCCACAGTTTCTCTCCTCATTTTCAGCTTCTTCTTAGTATTCTCTACTCTCCCACTCCTTGTCATCTTTTTTAGAGAAATATGTTCAAAATAATGGCATGCACTTAATCTGGACGTAATTTACAGTGAGGTGTGGCGGAAGCGTGTTTTGTTGAGTGAGTGGAATAGGAAAACTAGATCCTTTGATTTAAAACTTTCAATATCTCAAGTTTAATTGGTAAAAAGGTTATTTCTTACAAGTGACACCATTGGAGCCAACCCTATTTGGTGTACCATTGGCTTCTGAAGGAATTGCATATTAAGTTTTTCAGGACTGGCTGTTTTACTCATAGGTGTAGGTGGAGTCACCCTGCAATTATTGGATTTGAGTTAATCCTCAGGGTCTGCCTGCAGTCACCCATTTCAGTAGGACTCGCTAGACATGGACAAGCTTGGGTGCTGTAAAATATGGCATCAGTGTATCCAAATTCAGATCATTGTACTACAGATCTACAGCTATATTCAAGCATATACATAATATCGGATGATATTTCAAAAGATGTGAAAGCATATATGTATTTTGCACAAAAGTCCCTATTTTGCTGGACCTGCCAGAGCAATCCCGTGCCCACACAGCAAGGATGGGCTGAGACGGTAAGTAGACTCAGGCTGGTGCTCCAGCCTGGTCCCTGGTCCAGCCCGCAGCCGGCTCCTTAGCTGACCCACAGCCTGGGCTCTGGGATACACGGGGCGGATGGGGCCAGGAGACTGAAGAAGGTGCACTTCTGCTTCAGGTTCCTCACTCTGGGATCTCAGCTTTGAAAATACCGAGCTATGTCCTTAGAACTTATCAGCATGATTTTTTATGATAATTTTTAATAACATAGCTGAATCTTTCCTGAAGAGGAACTGATACCATGCTTCATATAAGAAGTGTTATATTTTTGTCTGTTTTGAAGGGCTTTGATGCTGTCATTAATATGCTGCTTTATTACCAACACCAGGACATTCATATATGTGATCAAAACTAAGTCTTGTGCCCCACCTCTTACTATTTACATTTTACTTTTAGCCTCTTAAATAGTTCTGCCACATTTGTAAATTTAATTTATATCCTTGATGGTTTGCTACATATGAATTCTTTTTGCTTTGTGGTGTTGAAGAACTTTGCTTCCATAAAGGCCATGCGGTTTATCAAAAGGAAGCAAAGCGGAGTCCATCTTTTCTTGAGAGATTGTGCCGTACATCAAATGCAATTGTTTTGCCAGTACAAAAAACCTACTACACAAAACCTTGCAACGTATTTTGCAGATACATCGCTGCTATATACCTTCCATGCCTGTGACTCAGCACATGACACCAGCAGAAACAGGCGGATGAAAACAACCCAGTCACACCTGGAGTGCTTCTGAGAAGGTTGAGGGGACACTGACCATGAGGAACAACGGGACTACGAGCGGAAGAACGGCTGCTGTACGTGGAATAACGCCCAGGCACACGGCGTGGAGCTAGCTGGTTTGACTGAGCACGGCGAGGTCTGAGCACGCACAGACATCGTGAGGACAACCTGGGCAGGTACCCGTGCCGCAGCGTAGACTGTGCTAACAGCCGTACCCCTGCCACAGCACCACAGTTAGTACCCTATCCCGTTAAACTCAGCCTAAGTCAGAGAACGGGT
>JANHGO010000046.1:24434518-24503703 GCA_024606505.1 Aquila spilogaster | reverse complement strand
TGTGGTTATATCTGAATGATAAGTCAATAATGCTAATAATATGCAGATGAAAAATTTAGTTGTCATCCACAGAGGGCTAATGATTTTCTTTTGCATTATCCTGCTGCATTTAGCTGTGTAGATTAAATCAGTATTTAAGATTCCTCTCAGTTGCCTGAACTTTTCAAAGAAGCTTCATCTGTCCATGATTTAGTGTAGTGACTTCAGGAATTGAACTGTCCAATAGAGGATGGACGAAATCATGGATTCAAGTTTTAGGAAAGTTAATGGCTCATCTACAGTAGTGAAGCTTGACGCTTTTGTCAAGCAAGTTGACTATGCAAGCATAACACACGTAACCCACTGTGACTGAGCAACGATCCTTCTGCTCATTTTTTCAATGTACTATTTCTGTTTCCATCTCTAGCATTGGGATAAAATACAAAAGATATTCAGCAATTCCTTGATTGTGCAAACCTGTGTTTTCTTTGTGTGCATAAAGCAGTACATTGCCACATCACAAGAAAAAGTTTTCATTTCTCATTATATACTATGAACTCAAAGGAAAATCATGTGTGTTTCTATATAGAATGAAAGTTTATCCACATCCAAATTAATCTTTACTTATGTTTTGTTGTCTCTGGTTCCAACTGTTCCACTACGTGGAAGTCCTTTCACTACTATGCTTTATTATTGTAACCAGTCTCTCTTCTAATGAACCTTAAATTTCAGCCAGTGATAGACCCTTCTGATAAAAAGTGCATGTATGAAAAACAGAGTGTTGAGAGCTCTTAGTTTGTCAAGATAACAGTGCCTCTCCTAACTCACTCTATTTTCAAGAGAGGTCAACATTATCTCTCTAACACACCTTAGTAACTGTTATATTTTGATGAAATATGTGTAAGAAGAGCTATGGAGTTGAGAGTATCCTTCTGAGTCATCTGAAAGAGTCGCTCAGGTAGACATCCCTTGTTTCTTAACATCTCAGCTCCAGGATGTCTTCAGCTGAAAATTTTGTAGAGAGAGGCTCTATAGAAGTCTTCCAATATTTAAAGAGTGCCTATAGAAATGATGAAGAGACTCTTTATTATGGGAGTATAGTGATGGGACAAGTGTTTACAGTTATAAATTAAAAGAGGGTAGATTAGATATTAGGAGGAAATTCTTTACTCAGAGGACAGTGAGGCACAGGCTGCCCAGAGATGTTGTAGAAGCCACATCCCTGAAAGTGCTCAAGGCCAGGTTGGACAGGGCTTTGGGCAACCTGCTCTAGAGGAAAGTGTTCCTGCACCATGGCATAGCATTGGAACTAGATGGTTTTTAAAGTCTCTTCTAACCCAAACCATTCTATGATTCCATACAAAGGAACAGATTGCTTGAGAATAGAGTGTAGTATTACCTATCTTAGACTTTTCTCCATATGGCACACCCATGGAGTATGATCCTTTCTCTCAGGTCCAGTTTGGTATGATGGGCTTGAAAGTGATTTGTGTCTGTAGGGGAACTGTTAGTTCACAGCTTGAACTAGTAATTAAGCACCTAGTGTGAAGGGGTGTGTCTGGGCTAGAGAGCACAGACAAATTGTTTGTACCTGTGCTCCCCACGTGACCAGAAGTGGTGAACCCAGGGTGGAGCCACCATGGGCTCGTGTAATGGCCAGCCACAGAAGAGCATCTCTTGGATCTTGGCTGCTTCCTGTGAGGGAGTGCTGCATAGCCAGAGAGCTCCTTCACCATTTGAGTGAGTTCAGCTCTTCTTACTGTACGTGACTATTGGTCTCCCTGCAAATACTTTGCTTGGTATTGCCAAGAATCTGTCAGAAGCAATTTTGCTTCTTCATGAGCAGAACAGTATCTCTGAACAATTTTATGAGCTCTAGGTATAAATCATTGCTGGCATGGATGATTTAGCAGTTTTAAGAAATAGCAAGAGACATTTCAGGAAAAGGAAATACTTCAGCATTATTTGAACACCAGTGACAATCTCTAAAAAGTTCTGTTTGGCCTTTGGCACATTATTGCCGTCAGGAACTGAAAAGACATTTCTGAAGGGTAGAAATGAACCTCAATTTTCAATTGCTGAGAAAACAGGTCCTGTCTCTCCTGAAAGCCACGCCACACTAACTATTGAAAAATCACAAATGTTCCCTCAGAGAAAGTTGAATAAATACAAGTGTTGGCATGACATCATGCTTTTCTGTATGTGTTCAGCCGCTTTACTGTTCAGTGTCCCATTTACAAGCTTGAATAATGTTTGTTTGTGGAGTTTTCTGTGAAAATTAGCTCAAATTTGGAGGAATTTCCAGCCCTTATATTTGATTCTGAGCTGGTTTCTACTGGAGGGATACTACAGATTAACAAAGAGTAGAAGTATTCAGGAAGGAGTTTCTGGCTTATTATTTCAGTTTCCAGGCCAGATTTCAAAAACAACTCTGAGAGCTGATGATTGCTGTGATCTTTTCTCTGGTTTTGTCTTGGGTAAACCAATAGCAAGAAGTATTGAATGATACCGTTTCCTCCTGTAGAATGTAGTTTTAAGACACCTCTACCTTCACTGTAGCTCCCATCTCTATACTACCGTCGCTGTCACCTCAGCCAGTTCCACCAAGAGCAGTACCAACACAGCCTGAGGGAGCAGCAAGCTGTTGCACTGAATTTAAATGGCAATGAATGCAAGAATGACTTCAATTGTCTTAACTTCTGGCAAAAATGTAACAATGAGCAAAGAAAGATTCATGAATGGGTCTAATGCAGAGGAGAGAATAAATTACAGTTCAGTCTGTGACAGTACAGCTGTGGTTCTTATGGGGTGTCACTAGTAGTAAAAATAGTGGCAAAATGTATTTTTTGTCATTAAAATTGGCAAGGGTTATCCTGAATTCACAGAGGGAGGTTGCTTGTTGAAGACAATGGTAATTGCAACAATAAAAATCATGCAGATTACTGGATGCTTGAAAAACTGGTTGCGTGATTGGGCATAGAGGGCAGCTGTTAATGGTTTGTAGTCCACCTGGAGGCTGGTTGCAACTGGGGTTCCTCAAGAATTTGTCATGACAGCTGCTTATGATGTTCAGTATATTCTCTGATGACCTAGATGTTGTGAGGTTGTATAACCTCAGAAGCCTAGTGATGAAGCCAAGATGAGGAGATCAGTTAATATGACTAAGAGTAAGGCAGCCATCCAGGGGGTCCCAGACTCATCAACAGTAGCCTTATGATGTATAGCCAGGACAAATGCAGAACCCTGCACTTGGTGTGGACTAATCCCCTGCACTGATACTATCTAGGAACTGACAGACCAGAGAACAGCTCTGCTGGGAAGGTCTCAGATGTCCTGGTGGCCCATCAGCCAAAGGGTGATGACAGTGATGAAGTCTATCCACATCTTCAGCTATGGCAAGGTAAGTATAGTCAGTAGATCAAAGAAGCAGTTTATTTCCTCTGCATATCACTTGTCAGAGCATTCCCATAGTTCTGCATGCTGTTTGGACCCTTCAGTGCAGGAAAGACACAGACAAAGTGGAAGAAGTTTGGTGGAGGGGCCCCACAGTAGTGAGGGCTATAACGTTTACCCTAGGAAGAGATGCTAGGGAAGCTGGGCTGGATCAGCCTGAAGAAAGGACTGCTTTGGGATGCACGTGATGGCCATCTTACACACATTCATATTATTGTTGTTGTTCTTTAAGATGTTTCTTTTATTCTTTCCATGATTTTTAAATATCTCTAGTGTACTTTAGTGACACAACTCAATAGCTATTCCAAAACAACTTGGTTTGCTTTGTAGTTTATGCATCTTTATTATACAACAAAATATTATCCATATTATTTTGAAGGGATGGTGTTAATTACAGACATTATTCTCTGTTGTATCTGAGGTACTTATTAATTATAAAAAGTTTACCTTGCCTCTAAACCATAGTTTTACAATGACAACATGGAATATTTTTTTCTAATGATAACTTACCACACATCTATAATGAGTATACATGTAATGGCCTGCTTTGAGAGCACAAAGCAACCATGAAAATAAGCTTGGAAGTGTATATGCTAAAAGTCTACCAAGTAACAGACAAAACCGGATGTCTGAACATATTACTTTGACTACATTACAATTCTTGCCTTGTGAAAACTCAAGGATTCTCTACTATGCAATGGTGGAGTGCCAAAATATGATTTTGTTTTCCCTTATTTATTTATTTATTTTTTAAAGATGTTTCCAGGCCACTATCTGCATGGGATTTTTTTTATTATTTGTTTGTATTCAGTTATGCTTATTCTAGTCATATTTCTTATAAACCTGTAGATGGCTGTTTCTAGAAAACTATACTGTTCACTCCATTTCAATGTCCACTATGAGATTCCTACTCTGAATCCACGTAAAGGGACTATGGGAGTTATCTAGAATCATCCAGTATTATTTATTTTCAGTGACAGTGTGTTTTATCAAGCTTAGGGAATTCACTATATAACAGTGATATGTAAGAATACTTTTCTAATTGAGAGTAGAATATATTTCTAATAGGTAGTTCATGCTTGCAATACTATGCTTGACAGTATTTTGTTCTCCTTGGTTCTGCAGAGGTTAAAGGAATGTTCTTATATGTATCCATATATTACCTTCCATCAATTAGAAGTTTGTGGGTTTTTTTGCACAAGAAATTCTGTGCATAGATGAAGCTACTAAGAAGGACTAGTAGCCCAGAAAAGCAGGAGAACAAGGTTCTCTTTAGTCTGTTGAATCAGTAATGCTTTGCTAGTTCACTCTAGTTGAAAAATTGGACTTTAGAGGGAAATTCATTGTGAGACCGAAAAAGAATGGAAGTCCCAGAAGTATTAATAGGAGAGTATAATCTTCAGGTGTAGGATCGTCTGACATAATGTGACCATCTCACAATGTAGGTGTCTGCAGAGGAGTCATGTGGCTCTTCTTGACCTAACAGATGAACAGAAAAACCAAGACACTTCTGTAGATATATTCAAAGTATCCTACAGTAGATATTTAAGACAGATTAGATCTTTTTTTTTTCTTGCCTCTGACTTAAGAGATATCTCCATGGCAGGTGTCTAATATGAAGCAGGAGGATCCCTCCCCAGACTTCCCAAAACATGCTCTGAGTTTCAAATTGAGACAAACAAGATCAGGAACATTGTTTCATCTGCCTTTTGCAGTAGCTTAAGAATGAAAATGTGCAAAGAGGTTAGGTGCTCTTAAAAGACTTGTACATTCTAGAAAACTTACCACTGAAGTTGCTTTGAGCACCACCTTTGTAATGGGATGAAGCAAGGTGCAACTTGTACAGAGTCTAAAACACTTAATATTTACATCACTTTCATTTAATTTTAAATTACTTCTGAATGGAGCTTTCTGATTTTTTTCTAGGACTCCTTATACAACTCTTCCACAGCCTTTGTGGAGCTGTTTGGTTTTTTTTTGATACCTCCTGTCCTGAAGCTCTAGCACAGCATGAGAAAAAAATAAAAATAAAAATCTTTCCGACAGTACTCTGGTCCTTTTGCCATTTTCAGCCATTTTCAAAATCTGTGAATGGATAGTCCTTATGGCAGCATGAATAGGCAATGTAACATTTAAGACATGAACATAATTTAACCTTTGCAAAGGGCAAATGCTAATGCTGTTTTGTAATCTGTTCCTTACCTAATCCAGCATCCATGTCTTTTTACCTGATTCTACTTACATTCTGAATTCTTCAAAGCTTTAGGAGCATGCCCAGAAGAAGAACTTCCGATGGCTTCTGTAGGCTTCGTTAAGGCTTAAAACTGCATATTTAGCTACAAGAAGTCAGTATAAAAAAATTGTAACACTTTTAGTGCTTCAAACACAATCAATTTTCATATCCATGTCTCCTACAATAAGTACGTCTGAGTTACATTGACTTGAGAAAAAATTTTCTACGTTAGTAAAGTGCACGATGTTTATAAAGGAACGAAAATGAATAGTCTGCTGCTAGGCTGTACTGTGTTATTTTTAGTATACTACTTTTAAGAATAACATTTACAAAAATGATCATGCTGTCTTGCAGAGGAAACATTGTTTTTATAGGTCTAATACACTGAGAATTCTTTGAGTGAGCTGCACGTTTTCCCTGTTCCTCACTGTACCCAGTTGGAAAGCAGTGAAAAAAATTGGGTGCAAGCCAATGAGTTCGTAAGTGTTCTTAATCCAATTCCTTGGCACAAGTGATTGATACTGTGCTTGCAGTAAGAGGATAATGAGTCTTTGCTTAATAATGAAAACTATCTAGATGAGATGAAAGACTAAGGCAATCCATTCTGCTAACTGTCATTATTTGGAAGACTACTTAATTTTTTGTGAAGCGCCTGAGTGGAAGAGCAGATGCCTCCTTTTGATTTTAAATGATGCCTTTAAGCTGGTGTGGTCCTTAAACCTTTGCAAAATTTTCTTGCTTTATCTGATAGGAACAACTTCTGTGGGCTGTGAATTGCGATGTCTGTATAAGCTTGAAGGTCGTTTATTGAGTGAGATCACATGATGGAAATGGCAGGTGATTTTCCACATGTCCCTGCGATCAGAAAATTCAAGTATATGGAGGCTGGTTTCTTTTGGTTCTTTGAGAGAGAAATTGAGGATTTATGCAGTTGTCTAGATCAACCAATTCACTGTTCAGAATTCCCCTTGCTCCCCGCTCCATAACCCTTATATCTATGCACAGAGACACAGAGCTGACACATCACCACCTTCTGAGGTCAGTGCTATTCCCCCAGTTTGATGGGAACTGTCTCATTGCAGCTTCGTATTTTGGCTCAGAGGGTAATTTTAGCTCATTTTCTCAGGGGAAGAAAGATAGTGTTCCCTGACACTGGCATTTCCAATGCTTTTACTAAAACAGCAAGGCAAATTCAGAGGTGCTGTTAACTGGTGTGAACTTCTCTTAGCCGAACTTGAACCCAATGAATCTTTCTTGAGATTAAAATACATGGCATTTCCAGTCATGAATCTGTACAAACCAGATCTGAAGTACAACAGTCAACAACTAATTCCAGTCTGATGCTGATAAGTGCACATACATTGACTTTTCCTTGGTTGCCAGTTTCTACTTAGTTTCTACAGTGAACGCATGGATGCAACCTCATTTTCATGTTCACGCCGTCTCTATCCTCAGCTATGAGCTAGTTCTTTTTCTTTTCCTCCACACGTTTGCTCAGATAATAATAAAAAAGGAAATAGTTTGAAGTGCAGTCAGCCTAACTAGACAGAGAACATTCTCTAGTTATATGGATATTTCTGTGTGAATTAATGAGGTTAAGAGATACTAATACATCTATTTACAACACAGCCTCCAGCAGTCTGACCAAATGTCACTCTATCTGAGCACATATGCAGTTGTTAAATGAGAAAAAACTTTAAAGGAAATTGTCAGCAAGGTCTGATAGGTGATTCAGTTTTGTTCAAAATAAACATGTAGATAAATTATATCTGAAGAGCTCTGTCAACAGACGCAGCAAGTGAAAGAGCCTTCCAGTATGAATTGCTAACAGATTAATTCTAGACATCATGTGAAATATGACTGAAAGTCACTGTTTCCCCAGCAACACTCTCGCAAAGGACAGCACTAAATCATCATGGGGAGAAATGGACATGCTTATAGAAATTTCTGCGCATGCAAACAGTTTTGCCAAGGGCCTAGAGTGTGTTTTAGCAAGCCTAAGGTCATTATAAACAATAACAAGTTAAAGTAAAGAATAACAAGTTAGAGTAAAAATAGTGCGTGTCACTGGAAGCATCTTTTAAAATCACTGGTGTTTTATTGCAAAGAGATATTTATGCCCTCAAAAGATTTAAAAACAAGAATGGGCTGATCAGAGGAATCGCTTTAAATATCCCTTCCAGGGAATGACATTCTCTGAGGTGCTCTGTAAAATCTCCTAATTTTCTGGCTTCCATTCTTTTTATCCAATGATTTCTTAATGTATGGATGAAATGCTTTAGTTCTGGACACTTTAGCTCTTCCTTTCCTCCCAGGAAGACTGTCTAGCCTAACTGGCCACAGAGCCAGTTCTTCTTTCACAGAGGTGCCTGAAACTACTTGAAATATCATTTAGTCACAGGATCCTTGATCTTTTTTCCATCTAAATTATCCAAGGGATATTCTCCCCTTCTATTCAGAAGATGTTTCTCTTCCAGTTGACAATTATGTCTTCTGTCTTCTCATCCATTCAAACTCCCTCAGAAAATAATCACGTCCTGGGATAGTAGTAGTGAGTCCATTTACATGGGAAAGCTATACTGGGAAAGCTAGATGTGTATTTTTAGCTATTACAAATGAGATTTAGTAGTGGGAGACAGAGGGAAGCGTTAAAACTATGTGACCTGTCAAGTCTCTGTGGACCAACTGTTTGGGAACCTTTGAGATGCCAAGATACGCCATACAAGTGAGCAATTGCAGCCCTATTGTTATTTCCCTTTAAATCCCTGGATAATTGATTCCTTTTAAAAAAGAAATAAAAAAAGAAAACAAAACAAACCTTTCTAGAAAGAATAACAATTTTTTTTTGTCAGAGAGGTATTTTTACTGCTATTTTTTAAACAGTATTTCTTGCTTTTTCAAAGTGCTCTTGAGATGACTCAGTTGATAGGAATAATAAAATATGCTAGCATCAGAAAGATGGAAGTGCTCTAGCATCTGTTTCATGCCAGTGCATATCCCACAAGTTCTTTCCCCATTTATGATTTTGGTGAAATTTTTGCAGATGAGGTATTTCACAATACATCCTTTAGTTTGTGTATGGCTATAACATGGATCCTGCTGGCTGAATTTTGAAAACAACAGATATTTTGGGAGCTCCAGCTGAAATGAAAGGATCTTCTTTTTCTCCACAGAGCTGAAAATGCAAACTTGGCAGGGAGTAAACTGTCATGCTTGGCCATATCGCTCAGTCACTATTGAAACCAAAATACCCTTTTGCAAGGAGTTCATCCAACAGTGTCAGTGAGAAAGGGAGAACATCCTAGTGCACTCAACACAAAGAAAATAGGATGAAAATAATGTTTCCTAGCTCTTCTAACATTTTACACTTCTCTGTTTTGCATTGCTAAAATTTGTGCGAATGACTTATTCAGATATTCAGTTGAAATACTGGGAGTAAAATGCCAGATTTGTTAAGAGTGGCATTGATTCAAAACCAAAATGAGACTAGTAAAAGTAGCAGGTTATCCAGCTTCCATTATCATTATCTAAATTGCCCTTGAGTAATGTAAATATCTTCTATGGACATATTATGAATGGTATTAAATTTTAAATTTTAGACATCTTATTTAATTCATCAGACATCTTAAAATCTGGAAAGGATTCCATATGGTATCTGAATCTCAGGCTAAAGAACTCTGGTAACATCCAAAATACAAAGCCAATCTCTGATCTTGCAGTTAGTTTATCTTAACATAAAACAGACAAGTTTTTATAGACTTACTGAAGTGTACTTTCCCCAGATATAAAGATTCACTTACATAAATTGAACCTCAAGACCAGGACCATGAGGAAAATTAGTTAGCTTATTTACATTATTAATAAAAGTAATTATAATTGAATGTAACTGATGGGAGAAACTCATAGCACTGCCACCACACTCAGCTTGGCTCACAAATAAATAATTGTCTTTTGCCTCTTCATACCGGTCCCTGTCCGGTCCAGACTATACAAAAGGCATATTGTTGTGAATGCCTCCTTTATCTAACATGGTAGAAAATGACATGCAGTATAGTTGACAAGAAACTCCAGTGTCACTTTTTTTTTGCCTATTGCAGCAGAACAAGACAAAGCCATATTTGTTTTCCTCTACTCTTCCACTTCTCGTTCTCTTTTTTAAAGAGTTACATCCAAACTGATGGCATGAACTTAATCGGGACATACGGTTCAACTAGTGTGGAAGAAACCTGTTTTCTTCAGTGGGCAGAATAGAATTTGATTATAATGTTCAATATTTCTAGTTTGTTTTGTAGAAAGATCATTACTTGCATGTGCCACTGTTGAAACAAAGCCTGTTTGATGATACTTTGCTATCACTGAATTCTGAAAAGAGCTCAGAACTGGTTTTTGATGTAGGTGCAGTTAGCCTGCACATGTTGGATTTGATTTAATCTTCAGGGACACTCTGAGTGACTGATTTTAGTGGTGCTGACCAAGTCACTCATTTCAGCAGGACTCCGTGAACATGAACAAGTGATGTAAGCTGTGGTGTAAAATACCAGATCGTACAATGATGTTTCAGTGTTTACAATGATGATTCACTCCCACTTTCAACAAAGAGAGAAAAGAAGAGAAGAGGACTACAGGCCTCACATCTGTGACTGGGAAGATTCTGAAGCAGATGCCCCTGGAAGAGATATTAAGGCACATGTGAGATGATGATCCAAGACAGCCTGCATGGCTTCACCAAGGGAAGGTCATGCCTGACCAATCTGGTGGCCTTCTGTGATGGAGTGACGGCATCGGGCAGAAAAAGTGAGGGCAACTGAAGTCATCTACCTGGACTTGTGCAAGGGCTTTGACATGGTTCTGCACCACATCCTTATTGCTAAATCAGAGAGAAATGGATTTGAAGGGTGGACTGTTCAGTGGGTAAAGAACTGGCTGGATGGTTGTAGCCAGGGGGTTGTGGTCAATGGCTCTATGTTCAGGTGGAGGCTGGTCCTGAGTGGTGTCCCCCAGGAGTCAGTACTGGGATAGGCGTGCTTGCAGTCTTTATCAGTGACACAGACAGTGGGATCGAGTGCACCTTCAGCAAGTTTGCTGATGACACCAAGCCGAGTGGAGCAGCTGACACAATAGAAGGAAGGGATACCATCCAGAGGGACTTAGGGAGGCTTTAAAAGTTGGGCCATGAGAACCTAATGAGCTTTAACATGGCCAAATGCCTTGTTAAATTCCAAGGCCAGGCTGGATGGGGCTTTAAGCAACCTGGTCTAGTGGGAGGTGTCTCTGCCTATAGCAGGAGTGTTGGAACTAGATGATCTTAAAGGTCCCTTCCAACCCAAACCATTCTATGATTCTATGAAATGCAAGGGGTTACTCCTGCGTCAGGGCAATTCTGCGTATGTGTACAGACTAGGAGAAGAACACATTTAGAGCAGCCCTGAGGAGAAGGACTTGGGTGTTCTGGTGGATGAAAAACTGGACATGAACCAGTAGTGTGTCCTTGCAGCCTGGAAGGCCAACAGTATCCTAGGCTGCATCAGAAAAGAGGGGTGGCCAGCAGGGAGGTGGAGAGGATTGTCCCCCTCTACTCTGCTCTTGTGAGGCCCCATCTGGAGTATTGCGTCTAGGCCTGGGGCACCCAGCACATGAAGGATGAGGAGCTGCTGGCCAAAGGAAGCCACAAAGATGATCAGAGGGCTGGAGCACCTCTCTTTGTGGCCTTAAGGGAACTTTGCTTCCATAAAGACCATGTAGTTTATCCTAATCAAGCGAGATATAGTGATCTTTTCGTCTTCATCATGTATGATTGCTTTGCCAGAGCAAAGAACTTACTATACAAAACCTTATATTTTGCAGGTATGTTACTGCTGTGTACCTTTCAAGACTGTGATTCACCATATGACACAAGTGAAAATAGGGGGAAGAGAGCAACGTAGCCATACCTGGAGTGCTTTTTAAAAAGCTGGGGGGATGGTGAGCAATGGCACGGTAAATGCTTCTCTGAGAAGCACAGAGGCTGTTCATACTGGGGAGCCCAGATGACTCCCTTGTTATTTTTCCTTCAAGTGTAAGTACAACTGCTGTATGTGTAGACATGCCCAGAAACACAATGTGAAACTATCAGGTTTGACTGTGCATGGTGAGCTCTGAACACACACAGGCTTCAGTGAGAACAACCTGTGCCCTGTGCCCTGTGCCCCATGCTGATGTCCTTACAGCTACCACACCATTTAGTACTCTTGTCTGGTTAGACTCAGGGCACAGCAGAAATGACTGTGGATGTCCCAGCTGCTCCCTTGAATCCTGGGATTCACTAGGCAAGAAGAATTACTCCTGGCTGATTAAAACAGAACTTAACCCCCCCTCCCCTTTCAAATATGCATGAGGCAATAGCAGGTTGGGGTTCAGATTCCCTTTTATGTAAATTATTAGTTGGTGGGCTTTTTTTCCCCCAAATCATTGCCAGTTATGATTCTTATCTGATGTAAATTAATTTCTTTGCACTTATGTCAGTTTACACAAGAGCAAATCCAGTCTGATGACATAATTGGAAATCTGTGGTAAAATGCTAATCTCCAAGAGAATCATAGTCTCTTCACACAGATGTTTCCATAGCAACATAACCGTCGTGGTACTACCACAGTGGATGGGGTTTTATGTTATTTATTTCCTCTCCAGTGATTTTTTTTTTTTTTTAATGAAGGAATATGGATGGGGATGGTATAGAAATGATACTAATTGATCCGCAAATACAGAAATGGACTTGTCAGGGAGAATGGCTACATGTTTAAGTGGGATATATAGAAGCTATTTATTATGAATGAGAAGCTGGATTGTGCTCTTCTTGTAATATACACATACTTTAGACTAGAAAATGTTGGCAGTGTTTATGTGGATGTGTAAAGATCTCCATCAAAACCCCTATGTGTTCTCTGCAAGTATTAATTTTCTCAGTAATCAGAGTAGTATGTTAAAATGATAAATCAACTGCCCCTGCCTCAGCTGTCACAAGCAGAGCCAATCCTCTGACATAATCAACCCAAGTCAGTGAACATCCCTGTCTAAGCCTTTTCCCCAGTGTCTCTTTCCCAAATGCCCAAGTCCTTGAGCAGCAGAACTAATGATGCCTGGTTTCTTAAGTTTGTGCCTTGGTTATCTAATCCAAAGCAATTTCTATCTGAAGCAGTTTTGACATCTATGGCAGTCATGATAGTTCTCCTGCACAAATTCTCTGACTTTTAATGTAAGTTGGGCTCTGGGTAAAGAAATTGACAGGGTCCGTCTTCCATGCCATTTTTGGAATCTTTTAGAAAATTTAGTTGACAGCATTATCCTGTTGAACTCCACCCCACTGAATATAGATGAAACTCACAGGCTCAAATCTTTTGAAGTGCAAGCAGTCAGGCACGCTCATATGCTGTGAAGACATCTTCCTCCCCTAAAAGAAAAGATGAATGAATGTATTTGAAAAGTAACAATATGAAGCTTTTTGACATTGTCTCATTTGAGAAGTCCTTCACATGACCTGTGCTGCCCAGTTCATGGTTCTCCTTCTTATGTTAGGAGATCCATTTTCACACCTAAGTTATGTGCAGTAGCATTGCAGAGCAGTGCAGTATCTCAAGGTAAGTGCAATGCTGCACATGTGTTCTGCATATGTCTTGTGCTGGCAACTGCTAAATGACATGACCACATGATGCAAAGTGCTAACTCTAGATAAACTTGGTCTGGTGTTTCAGGCTTGTATTGTTTTATGCTGCCAAGCCAGGTCTCATTGACAGGCTGAAAGAGCTGGAGCTGTTCAGCCTGGAGAAGAGAAAGCTCCAAAGTGACCTGATAGCGGCCTTTCTATATCTAAAGGGGAGCTATGGGAAAGAAGGGGACAGGCTCTTTAGCAGAGTCTGTGGTGATATAGCAAGGGGAAATGAATTCAAGCTTGAAGAAGGTAGATTTAGGTTGGATATAAGGAAGAAGTTTTTTACAGTGAGGGTGGTGAGGCACTGGCACAGGTTGCCTAGAGATGTGGTGGATGCCCTGTTCTTGGAGACTTTAAAGGTGAGGCCTGGGGCAAGCTGATCTAGCTGTGGATGTCCCTGTTCATTGCAGGGGAGTTGGACTAGATGGCCTCTGAGGGTCCCTTCCAACTCTAAGGATTCTGATTCTATGATCTTTACTCCTGTTGGTCCAAAGCCACCATGAAGCCACAGTAAACATGATGCTGTGGGCTCTAGCTCATCCAGCAATTGTTTTTTATGCACCGGATCTGGGTCAGACGTGCACTGCTGGGAGATGCAGGAGTGTGCAGAATGTGCAATGATGGCCGTAGGTTTGGAAAATGCTGAGTGGTAGATGTGCTGAGCAGGTGAGGAAGCTCCTTTAAAGATTGGAAGTGATCACCAGAGGCAGGACCCACGTAACCAGCTATTCAGGTTTCTCAGAAGTAATTATCTCTGTAGCTGAAAGAAAAAAATGGGTACCCTATTTGGACATTTTCCAGGAGAGAAGTGATTTTAGGGACTTTCCCCAACCACAAATGATTTATGAGGCACTTATTTGTAACAGCTATGCCAATAAAAAATAATATGAGTAAATCAGACATTATCAGCAGCCACATGTTGCTACAGATAAGAATGAATATATACATTTTATAAACTTGCATGTATTTCATACACACTCATATAGGCTCTTTGATTTTGCCTGCTGATGGAATTTTAGATGATTATTTACTAAAGCCTTGACTGACCCAGTTACTGGATTTAATACAAGCAATCAACAGGCTTTCTGCTAGCTATCTCTAGGATGGCTTGATTCTTTCCCTGAGCCTGTGCTGCTTTTTTTAACTCCAGACCACCAAAGGCAGAGGAGTGATCGTTGTACTGGACGACGATGAGACTCTGTCATGGTGCAGGTGTGCCATTGGTGTCACATCTAGACCCAGCAATTGGAGATGGCTTAGCACACTTTAGTTCACTCTGTGAAACTACAATCTGATGCAGAGTTACTGTCAAAACCTGAATTCTACTTTACATTTAGCCCTCATTTGCGAAAAATTCAGATTTGTGTTCAAACTGAAAATTCAGTGTCCAAGTTCTAGCACCACATTAACCAGTAATGTCCCTGGCTTTGAAAAGATTGAAGCCCAAACTCTTGCGGGTTACCCTGCAGGGACGGCATCATCCTTCTAATAGGCAATGCCCCATCTGTTAGCAAAGTCTGCCAACACAGGCAGAATATGCGCGTCTTCTAGGTCTGCTCTGGAGAGGTCTGAAATTGGATGAATAGTGGTATATCGAGCTAGCTCCAACATTAGATCACTCTGTAAATCTAAGCTTATCACTCTGCCCAGGTCAGTGATAAGAACTGAATGCAGGAACTGAATTCCTATTATTTCCATTCCTATTAATTCGCATTAACTTTTCTGTTTAGTCTAATTGCTCCACAAAACAATTTTGTTTGAGCCCTTTATAATAACCTTGGGCAAGTAAGTTATTTCCTCAAGGGTAAAATAATAATAATAATAATAATAATTATTATTATTATTTTGAAATCATATTGCAAGCAGAAAATGAAAACAAACTAAATATTTAAGAGTGTCAGTATGACTGAAAAATGGTTTTATTTTTAAACCTGAAATTTGTGAGACAATAAATCCCATACTAACAATTACTGCCTTTAGGCATTTTTTGAGAGGAATCATAATATTTTACTTTAAAAAATGCCATTCACTGACCATGCTAATTGTATTTTTTCTGACTACAACTTCACAACAGAATTTAGCATATGTATTTTCAGTGTTTACGGCTGGCAGTTGGATGACAGAATAGACAATATGACTATGGATTATAGGATCAATAATCCACATGCTAAGGAGGGTTTATGTAAAAGACCATAACAGCTTAAGCTTCAATAAATAACATGTAGTAAAGGACAGAAATAACAAACATTTCCTAAATAAAAACAACAGTTTTCTATACCAGAAAGGGAAATAATACGTGTAATGTTAAAATCATAATATGCTTTTTAAACAAAGATAAATAGAATGCATACAGTTGCTTTGTATGACGTTATAAGAAGTGCATATTTGCATGAACTGATGTATGCTCTGAGGCCTGGAATATGAGAACAAAAGGAGCCTTTCTTGTCTCTGCCCATTTTATCAGCTTCCATGATAAAAAAGAATTTTTTCTTTTTCTCTGTTTGAAGATCAAATCACAAACCCTTGAGGGAATTCACGAGGCAATGGAGGAGGTGAAAATAACCTCTGTATTTGAATACTACGGAAGTCAAGACATCACAAAGGTGTATTACTGCTGATATTTCATTCAGCGTTTTTTTTTTTAGCCCATATTCCTTTTTACGTGCAGTGGTGTATTTCCTTTCTTGCAGAAGGAGCTTCAGTCTAAACACTGAATATCCTGGCTTTCATGGTTTATAAAAAGAAGAAAATGGGATCAAAACATTATTTATTTATTTATTTTCCCTCGGAGATACAGCAGCAGCTTTGATTTCCTTAATTACACCCATCATGCTGGAAAGGTCACAGTCCAATTTTGGTTACTATTCAGGAAGCAGAGGGAATAACTTGGAGCTTTTTTTCACCTGCTCCCACAGTCAGGCAAGGCTTCCTTCTTTCTTTTACCAGAACAGCAACATCCTCCTGAGGTTTGACCAGCATGTGACTAGTCAGTCAACAGGAAATTATTTACAGTTTGATTTTTCATCATTTGTGATGACAAAAATGCCTGAGGATTTGTAATCCAAGACAACCTCCCCCCCTCCCTTGCTGAGACAAAATGGACTTTTAACTCTGTTTCTGCATGCTTTTTATTTACAAATAAACAGGACCAGGTTAAACTTTGCTGAACTTATTTTGTTTGCTTTCCCACTCTGTATGCATGGGAAACCCTGAGCACAGCTCAGAAATAAAACCACAGCAGACATTTTACAGATGACCTCCCCATATCATAGGGACCACTGGAGATCCGCAAGATGAGAAACTGCTGATCCCACAGCGTATTGCAACACTGTCCTTGGGAGCCAATGAACTTCAGGCTGTAAAGATGCTAACCCTTTTGGCCTTAATCCAGCAACATATTTAAGCATGTGCTTAACGTTAAACACCTGAGTTGCCCTGTGGGCTTCAGATGGATTACCCATGGATGGCAGCCAAAGCACTCAGCACCAAGCTGAGCCTTCTAGGGGGAAGAGTACGGAGAAAGTTCATCTTCTCAGTGGTGATGAGTAAGTGCTGAAGATGCTTTGGTGCCATTTGCTAATTGCTGGCCTGATTTATTGTCTCCTGCAGCCAAGGGAAGGATCCTTTTGGCCTTAATGTAATTAAGTAATGCTCTGCATGATTAGCTAGCTAAAACTGCAGCTTTTCAAGCTTTTCAAGTGAAATTCTGTTGTTAGCTGATGTAGATCTGGATCATTCCACTGTTTCACCAACTTATCAATGGGTAATGGATGGTACCAATGGACGCTCTCTCTGTAGGCTTACCAAAGGCATCGCAGTAGTAAAACACACTTGTCAACGTAATTTCTTTTCTTGTTTTGGTTTCCTTAGTTCTGCTGAAACAATACACACAGCTTTGAATAGCAGTATGTTTGTAAACACTCTTTCAGAGTGCTTTTAGGAGTAGTTCACAGTTCAGTAGAATCCTCCTTGCATCTGGTTCTTCTTCTCAGGATATGACCACGAATGTGATTCACCCCTGCTGATTATGTCATTGTTTCAGCCAGCTGGTAATTAGGGTAGGAAACCCTGATGACTCTTCCTTCTTTGACAGCTGTGCATTGACTTATGACTTTGGTGATGGGAATAACTTCAGGAATTCTTCTGGTATGAACATACGCTGCCTTCCACCTATCTTTCCCCTAATGGACTACATTATCACCTTTTTTTTTTTTTTTTTAATACAGAAAGGTAAGGGATTGGTCATCTCTCCCCAGTTTCAAAGCAAAGGCAGGGATTTCTCTCCATTGGCTCATTTCCACGGTGTTTGCCTGTAGACCCCCAGGAAACACTTGCTGGTTCCCAGCTGCTGCGTGGTTGCCAGGTGGGTTTGCAGTCTGTCTGGTGGCCCTTGTCACTCAGTAAAAATAAATTTTACTCCTTCACCCTTTCACCTGCAACATGAGTACATCAGCTGTTTGCATTGGCCAACAGCTCAGGTGTAGGGAGGACTGAAGTCCTCGTCAAAGGCCCACTGGCAGCTAAACTGAGGAAGCCCCTCTGCTTGTTGCTCCTGCCTTGTTACTATGGGCAGAACTTCACAGCCCCATGCAGCCAACTCTGGAGAGGTTTTGAACCCAGAGGGAGGATGGTCAAGGAGGCTGCAGCCTCACCTGAAATCCCTACTTCTCAGAGTGAAGCTGGCACTGCTTCAGTGCATACTAAGCTGCCTACATCCAGGCAGCCTACATCCCTTGTGCCAGTGCCCAGAGATGTACAGCCCAACCCTGCTCTGTGCCTATGCTTGTGCATGGAGGGAGCTCCACCGATGGAGCCCCCATGTCAGCTCCTCCAAGTTGCACTAGGATGGCCTCGCAATCCTAGTGTCAGGCATCTTTCCTACAAAATAACCCTGGAAGAATGAGCCAAGGTCAGGCATTTAAGCATTTAAACATTTAAGCACATGATTGTAATTCCCAGCTAAAAAAAAAGGATCTCACAAAAGAGCTTTGCAAATACTCCTATTTTTTTTTTACCAGACTCGTCACTGGTCTCCATACTCATGGGAGCTCTTCCTATGGTTTCTCTTTTTTTTTAGCAACCTGAAAAAGGAAGATCTCAAGCCTATGCCCTAAACTGTGCTTTTTTATTACAATAAATTTTTAAGAAGATCAGGATTTTAACTTATGCTGTTGTTCCAGGAAAAAAAGTAATAAATTCATTCAAAAAAGGCAAAACAAATGGTTCTGGTACTTCACTGTTCTTGTCTGTGTATTTTCTTTGGTAACAATGCTATTTTCTGAATTCAGGCTAATTCACTAACAGCAATTCTAGTCCCCTGAAAGGTGTTTTTGGCAAGCATCGTGTTTTCTCAAATGTCTTGAGCTACCTTTGTTAACTTCAGAAGACAGTGCTCTTAGTTCCTTACACAAATGTAGGAAAATGGCCAGATGGGGTCAGAACAATAGTGGAGATTACCCTGTGCTCCCTCTCCAGTACAGTGAGACCTGTACATTTGTCCAGTAAGAGGAGTTCCCTAATGTTCCCAGAAACGCTTAAGGAAGGGAGTAGGAAATGAGAGTCATTCTTGGGTGATCCTTCCCCTCTCTGTGCATTGCTTCTGGTACTGTGGGGACTTGCTGATCAAGAGAAGGCTGTGAGGCTGAGGCGCCATCCCTGTTGTAGCCTTCATGTAATGCTTTCTGGATCTTGTTGGGCTCTGGCCTTCACAGCATCCTGTAACAACGAGTTCCGCTGTTTAATTTCCTTTGTGTGAAAGTGGACTTCCCTTATTTGTTTTAAGCTTGCTACTTGATAATTTCAGAGGGTGCCCTTACCTCTGTGCTATGGCAGAATGGAACAGCTATTTCATATCTACCTTCTGCAGGTCATTTAGGGCTTTCACACTTTGGCTGTCCCTCCCTTCTTGGCTCTCTTACAGTCTCAGCAGTCCCTGTTGACTTAGTCTTTCCTAGCACCGGTGCCCTCCCATACACCTAATTACACTTTTGTTCTCTTTCCCTCGCTTGCACTGGTTTCAGCAGAGCCAAACCTTCCCTGGGCTGTCAGAGGGAGTGAGGGAAGAGCTGGGCCCTGCGCTCACAGCGGGCTGGCAGCCAGCTATTGAGGGAGCTGTGGAGCTGGTCAAAGGACAGCAGTGACATTTACTACAGTGGAAAAACAGGCTGCTGGCAGTCCTGCTTCCTTCGCGGAAGGGACAGGATGGCTGGGCAAGCGGATTTTGCAGAGGAGCTGTGGCAAGAGGAGAACAAGCCACTATTTTTTCTCTTCCGCTTTCTATTTTCCACATTTGAATAATGATCCTCCACATTTTCCTAGAAGGGGTACTACTTGCTTCAAGATGTTATTGCCAAAGATCTATCTTAAATGTCACATGCACACACACAGAATAAAATACATATAAGCAGAGCGATATACGTGAAGGGATGCTGTAACCCCATCTCTGACAACGAACCGATTATCGCAGGCTGCTACACAAGCACTGGTGTTGAGGGGAGCCATTTTCTTCTGCCAAGATATCTGAATGAGCATCTGTTGTTGAGGGACTAAACAACGGTGTAGACTGAATTAATTCTTGTGTCAGGCGAGCATTCTGTCAGAAACAATAGCATCAGCTGGAGAGTTAATTCCTAGGTTTGTGCTATTAGTCACCCCAACCAATGCACATCCAATACAAATAGTGAGAGAGGATGCCGTATACTATCTAATTCCTCCACTGCTCCATTCTTTTTGCTGTTCCCTGTTTTAATTAGGTGTCATTAATCAATCACTGGTTAATGAGGAACCCATATCACAATGTTTGGCTGTGTAATACAGCTAGAGTAAGATTCATTCTTAGCACTCGAGCCTTGCATGCCGGGCCATATGGAACTGCATTGCAATTGCAGCTGTTAGTGACGCAGCTGTAAGCATGTCGAAACCCCATGGTCCTAAATAAGTGGCATTTCTTATCTCCTTCTTCTGCTTCCACCACAATAATGAATGACTGTGAGCAAAGGACTGATGTCTCATTCAGCTGTCCACAGAAGTAGAAATAGGAATGGTTGAAACATTCAGAAATATTTTTAAGCCTAAAGTCAAGACAGAAGGCAACTAAGACAGAAGGCAACTGGAATTTTCTCAAGGGTTTTGAATCCCAAATTCCCTGGAATTTGAAGACTGAGAAAGAGGAAAGAAAGAGAATTGCTAAAATTCATCAGGTTATTTCCCTGGAAGTTAGGCACTTAAACTTATTTACAGATTGGATTCAGCATTTATTTTTTTTCCTTTTCCAAGCATCAGTGAGTATCTATTTCTATCTTTGTTTACTCAGTGTTTGCAGCAATCACTATGGTGCAATGTTGTTAGAGACAGAGAGAGGATCTCTTTTATTCCAGTTACCTACCTTCTGTGCAGTGGTTTGCTGTGTAGTATCAATCCTAACTCAGAATACAGCCTTTTGTCACTTGAAATGATTGCACAGCCTATTAAAAAATGAAATGAAAAACTGATGGAAATTCTCAGGTCAAACAAGTTTTCATACTTGGTTGCATCACTTCTGTTTTTTTCCATTTCCTCATCCATACGCAATTGATAACAACTACATTATGGAGCAAAACATAAGAGTGCCAGCTTTGAAAACAAAACAAAGTTTTCTCTCACAATTAATTATTTTGTTCATTGCTCTTTGTTTTTTGGCAAATTGTCTTTTTGACTTACAGAATTTTGTCAGACTTTCTAGCTCCTGTACACACTGTTCAGGAGACAAAGTGGCAGCGGTACTGAGGGAGGGGGGGAAATGAAAATTTCAGTGAGTAGTCGTGGAATCGTAGGTAGTATTTTTTATTTTTGAAGTCTCTTTCCTTAGTGCTTCTGCAGCATTTTCCTGCTAGCCAACTCTGACACTTTGGATAGAAGATTATTGCTTCAAATAGTAACCCAACATATTTTTGGATGCTTAGCATCCTTGGCATCCCACATCACATTCACAATGAGGCCAATTTATCCCAGACATATGGGACTCACTGTGTAAGAGATATTGAGCCTGTCTGCATTCACCATGTCTGGTGCATCTGGAACATGTTGCAGCTGTTACGTATACCCAAACAGACACGTTGAGTCCCTCACATCTGGGTGGTATGAGGGTAACAGATGTGATGTGGAACTCATGTGCACACAAACAGAAAACCTGGAGTTGATGGACCGAAGCTGATCTGCTCTACTCACATGGACAGTAGGACTATCAAATATGCTGGATTTCTATTACCATCTAAATGCATTTTGACAAATGCTAATTTTCATACCCCTTTCCCCTTTGTCCCACATGCTCAGTGTCTTGAGATGAATCTCTCAAGCTGGCAATCCTATTTTTCAAGCCATTTCACTCCCAGGATACTATAGAGCACAATCTATCTTCACCAGTAAGTATTATATTTTGGAATTTCATGATTTTAGATCAGGTTTCAAAGAAGAAAAGGAGATTTTTCATTAGCAAAGATCTCTTTTCAGTAGAACATGTCTCTGATTCTCTTTTTGGTAAAACACTGTCTGTTCTAAGCAGAGTAACGGCCTTACAAGTTTGACATTGACATGTTCTTTAAACCAGCTTGATAGTAGCGTAAGTAGTTTGATTTTTTGCTGTAACAGAGCACTTAGACCGGAGTCCAACCACATATGGTCCAACCAGAGGCCTCAGAACAGAGAGACTGACGCTGGTCTAGAGAAGACCTCAGAGCTGGAGTATGTAATTATATTTGTCTTATGACAGAGTTTTGCCTCAACTACAGCCAAAGGAAGAAAAAAATCTTCCAAATATTTGTTTGGATTTGTAAAGGAATTCTCTACAGCTTGGCTTGCATGTTTTACAGGCAGGGTAAACATGGTTACATTCAAATTTGCTTCCATAAATATTCACAGATGCTGGAGTCTAAGTTTACCCATGCGGATATTTGCTCTGAAAGAACTAGTACTTTCATCCAGTCAGTGAAGTTGTATTACCAGACTTATGTGACCAATTACAAGTAGATGGTTACACAGACATTAACCAAGTAGATCTGAAGAGAACAAATTTCTTAAGAATTCAAGCTTTCTGTAGACACGGTGTTGAAAACAACTTAAATGTTTTAAAGTTTTATTTTTGCTTTTAATTATTCCCAAATTGCTAACCACAGCAGTATTCTAAATGCCCTTAGAGAGGGCTCTTTGACATGGTTGCTTGTTTTATGTTGACTTTCTGAACCTAAAAGATTGAATTAGACACAGAAGTGGGGATGAAGGGTAAACCCATTAATTGATTACATTCATCACTTTTAAGTATTTGTAAAACTGTTTAAAAAGTTATCAGTTTAAAAAATCAGTTATCTGTTTAAAAACTTATCAGTTCCTAGGTGTTTTCACTATATAATATATAGACTTCCATGTGAAACAATAATTAAGTGTTGCAGACAACATGCATTTCCTTATATGAATAATTTGGGCTCTGAATACTCTTGAGCAAAGACTTCTGAAATGTATCTGAATACTTTGACAGTCAGCGCTTATCTGATGCTCAATAACTATTTATTACAGCAGAAATCTTCTAAGATGCCATTGAAATGCATTTTTGTGTGACATGGGTAATCTTTCATCTTTCTGTGGACTATAGAATTCCCACATAATGCCATAGTAAAAACATCTGCATCTCAGTGCAAAGAAAACGATCACAGTTTTTATAGCCTATGCATTTAGAATCACTACCTCTTTCTTGTCATGATTAAATTCTTTCGTATGCCCACAAATAAAAAGTAACATGTTTGGTTCAGAGTTACGTTTTACACAAAGCACTCTCTCTCTAAAAACAGATAACAGGAATTTGAAAATACATTCGGGTTTCAGGCTACTGTGGCTCTGATGGTTTGTATCTGCCTCCACTAATGAAAAGAAGTAATCCTCTTTCACATGCCCCACTTTTAAAACCATCCTTTATTTTAAGCTGTTCAAGATGCTCATGGTTCTGTCGTATCAGATGAAATTCTACAACCGTAAGTAAAATTTTGTGGAATGAATTTGAAGCTGAAGAAAGCAACACAAGAGATTTACGACTGAGAAAGCACATCTTTCTGAAGAACAACACCTTTATTTTCATTTCCCTCCAAAAAAGACAATGCTCAATACACTAACATAACATAACAGTAACCCTAGTGGAGGTGGTTTATTATGTATTGTAAAACTTGAGTTACCACTAGCTCCTACATTGTAGAGACAGCCAGCCAACCTCTGAATACTGCAAACACACTTATGCTAAGAGTTGCCTGTACAGTATCCCTTAATGATGCTTCTGGTCAGTGTTGACATCAACTCCATTATGAGCTACTTCGTGGCATGCATGTGGTACTTCTTCAACTCTGCCTAACAGTCATTGGAACATTTGATGTCTCTGTTAGACTTCTGTTTTTTTTTTTTTCTCCAAGAATATTTAACTGTATGTCCTGTTTGACAAATCTAAGGCCTTCAGTTCTCCTGGACTGATTATCTACCTGTGTGCATTTTACATTTATCTCACAGATTTTGTGCTGTGGTTATAGTAAAATTAATGCTCACTGCCAAATTCTCCAGTGTCCAAATCCTCTTTTATTCTGCTGATCACATCTCTGGCTGCCACCATTATAAAATCATATCCAGGCAGGCCAGCCCTGGAAGGTAAATCACATCAGTGCAAAGCCTGTTTATGAGTTCTGATTTGTTGGCTTTGTTAGGCCTGCGGGGCTTGTGAATCTCCACTCCTTTTAGTCTGCACTTTGAGACCAGCAGGCTCTAAAGTCTTGGATTCTTTTCCCTAATTAAAGCACGAACAAACTGTTACAGAAACATTTGTGACAACATGAAATGAGTAATAAAAGACAAGAGGTCTGTCTCCCAGAAACAATGCTGCAGCGAGGCTGCAACGGCATTATGTGAGATGATGTGAGCACAGGTAGCAGAGGTTTCTACTGGAGTCAGAGCGGTTGCACCTCTGGATGGTCGGGGTGTCTTTGCTGCTGTCGTTTTGTAAATTTATTGCACTTCTGGTTTCAGAGCCCTGGAAATTCAGCTTTGTTCAAACAACATTCTTTCCTTTCACAGTGATTTCACTAGTTTCTCCAGGTGCCTGTAATATGTTGATGAAGTAAAGGCGGTCTAAAACAGCATTATCATTTTGCATGGATTAGAATGGTCTCATTAAGCATATGGGTTTATTGCACTTCATGTAACACTGGAAGAGTGTCATCCAAAAGCTGAAAATGTGTGTGTACGGATAAGAAACCTACTCCTTGAGTTCAGCTGGAGGTCCTCTATAATGGTGTGTGTGGTGGCCAGCTTGCCAGATCCTAATAAACACTGTCCAAAACTTGGACGTGGTTGAAAGTTATGCTTACTTACAAAAACAAACATCTTCTCAGGCTGTGACTCCAACACTGTTTGCTAACTCAGCCATTCTGTCACCCCGCAGTCCGACTCCATAAAATCAACTCCATCTCACCTGTCCAACCAGTCCCACTCTCTGCCTCTGCAGCCTGCTCTGCTCCTGCCTGCCTGCAAGCGCACTGCACACTCCTGCAGGACAGCCTGCACCGTACACCTGGCAGGTGTCCAGTGGTGTGGCTCCTTGCACTGCACATCCACAGCAGCTCAGCATGTAAAAAATTCAGTGCCAGACCAAAGCACAGCTCAAGGCTTAGCATATCTCTGATATTTTCTTTCTTGGTTCATGACGTGATGTGGCTGATGCAGCAGACCACAAAAACCCTGCTCCCTAGCTGTACCAGTCCTGTGAGATCCCCAAGATAGGAGAGGAGTGAAGTGCTACAACCAGGAGCAATGGCTCAGCTACCTGCAAGTGCCAGTACACTGTAATCTCTGTTAGAAGATATCAACTTGGATACTGAAGTTCTGCACCCAGTACGTAGCATCCTTCCCTGGCATGTGACCTGATTTAATCTCTCTCCAAAAGGTCTGGGAGATAAGTTGGAGAGGGCTGGATGTGTTGTGTGTTTCAGGCTTGAGAGATGCAATTTGGAGACATGCTGCAGAGAAAAATTCACTTTGTGTAGATGGAGGCCATCAGAATAGCAAAAGCTTTCATGACTGCATTTCATTGTGGCCAAGAACCAGCAGATCATTCTCCCAACCCAGCTCCGGATGTGAGTCTGTGCCCCCAAAGTCAAAGGGAGGTACGCCACTGAATGCAGTGACTGCAGACGTCTCCCTTTGGCTTTCCACTCACATATACCATTTGCCAGGTATTCTTCTCTGTATGCAGTCTGATTGGCTCCAAATCTTACTGCAGTTGGTTGAACTCTCTCCATTGCCTGGAGGGATGATTGAATGCAGGCCATAGTGAACGCTGAATGTGTTTTGAGAACAGGAGGAACAAAAGGTTACACAAGTGAGGAAAAAAATTCCTTCACTGAGACTGTAATAAATGCAACAAAAATCAATATGGATGGAAAAACGCACTGGATTTAATAGTGCAGTACTATGAATTGTAAAGAGGAGTGATATTTCTTGCTGTGTTTATTCCTTTGAACTCAAGCAGGAAGGAAAGGATTTTTACAGCTCTGGAGCTGGGCTAGTCTGTTTGCCTTTCCTTAGGTCCCGGCTTTTGGGAATGGGAGCTGACTCCCATCTCCGTGCCTCCTGTCCTCCCTGCACACTTGCAATCACAATCTCTGCTCTACTGAACTGCTGCAGCCCCATTCCTTCCCCCAGACACAAACCTGGTGTTTACTTCCCCCACTGTTGATAGTCACTTCAGTTTTCAGATACACATTTCTGCTGCTGTTTTCACTCTACTGCACCCCCTCACAAACAGCAAGCGTTTTAATAGCACATGGTGTACAGCGAATGCAGGCTATTTGGGGTTGTCTGAGAAAGAAGAGGATATGTTTTTCCAAAGAAATGCTTAAAAAAGTCTTTGGACGGAGAACAGGCGATAATTCATAATCATTTAACTGGGCTGCAAAATCTCTCATATTTTTAACTCCTCCTTAGTAGATGAGAATTATTTTTGCATTTCTAGTCCTTAAAAATATGTAGGCCTTGTGGCAGCCTTTTGGAGAAGGGTACATTCTGATTTCTGATAGTTGCTAGAAAGTGACATTCCTGTTAATTCTCACTCATACTATTCAAGGATTTAGAAACAGTTTTTCGATACAAACACCGCTCTGCAACTCCCTTGAGGAGGAGCCATGGGTAATGGGAATACAGATGTCACTTGAGCCACGAAATGCGAACTCTGCATCCTGTCAGATGGTATTATAAAGGGAAGAGAAAGGGAAAAGAAAAGTTTTTTCATTCCCTTGAAAAAACACTGGGACAGTGGGGAGACTATACTCTTCTCTGAAAAGAAGCGTTTTCCCAATTTGGCTGGATGACCACTCACACTGGCAACAATGTCGTGGCAGGATATGCTAAGAAATCCAAGCCAGGATCATTTGGGATTAAACTGAGTTAATTCTTGAATGTAAAAACTCTGTAATTTGACAAGAAAAAGTGGTAACAGTGTTGTGAGTGTTGCAAGAGCTGTCAGCAGGCCATGCCTGACTTCTAGTTTCTTCATTATTCTCACATGGGGTTAGAGTGGAGCAGATCATCTGGTAGGCAGAACCTTGGCACTAGCCCCATGTAGCACTTCTACTTGTCAGTCAGTTGTAGGCCTCCTTAAGGGGGGGTGCAACCCTCAAATCGTTCTGGAAAAGATTGATGTGGATAAAGATACTGTAAGGGCGCCAAAGCCAAATTATACCAGTCTTTTGTCTGGAAGGAAAATGAAGTTGTGACTGATCTTTTTGGTTGGCATTTTCTTTCCTATGGGAAGGGCTTGTTTACAATTACCCCCTCTCAAATGGCGCAGCTTGTGGCCTACAAGGGGTGAACTACAGGGTTTGAAGGTGAGGTGGATGTCCTATATACTGGAACCTCTCAGTGCACAGGTCCCACTGAAATGCAGACCTCTGTGACATGAGCTGTCCTGCTCTAAAATTCTTTCTTTCAAGTCATGAATTGGAGTATCAAGTATTTCTTTGAGCTTTTTCACCCTTACACCACGTAAGAAAGGATGATAGCATCTCAGTTTTGCAGAGGGGGGACCTAGGTCAAAGAGAAGAGCACTCAAGAGGCATAGGATCACCATTAACTCAATGGTACAGCCAAGAGTAGATTCAAAGATATTTCAGCGCATGCACTGTATAGAAATGATCTCATTCTGCTGCTTGCACTGTACGGTTTGAACAATAAATACAACGTGTAGGTCACTAAGCACATACATTTTGTTGTTACGAATGGGACTGTGGGCCCCTACTCTTCTTTCTGTGGATGTAAAGTATGAAAACATCTAGATTTCCCTTTTTTCCTGTTATGACTCTATGAACACTTCAGGTCATAAGTAAGATTTTTGAGAGTTATTTATTAAAATGTTGTCTCTTCAGCAGGATTTAAAAGGGTTAATTTTTACTTCCTGCAAAACCAATAAAGTTGGCAGATTTGTCCAACTAAACAATTAACACTTCAAAGTGGTCACTGGTCAGAGCTAACTGATAACAAGCTGAATATGCTGGTGCTTGGCTAGTTTATTATTCAAATTAAATATTTCAAAGAAATTCAGATTGACACATCATGTCTTTGAAGCTATGGAAAGACCCCAGCTTAGGGTTACGATTTCAAAGTGATTTTTACAACAACTTTAGACACAGTAATGTCAATGATGGCCAGAGAATTCATTTGCAAACAGGCTAGACTGAGGGAACTCTGACTGGCTCAGCTGAAACATGAGGTGTTCTGTGAGCTGCGCTGGAAGGCACTCTTGGAAAAGTTTTGAAGGATGAGACAGAATATCCCTGAATTTTGAGATTTTGCGTTTGTTTTGGTCATTTTGAAGCTGAGAGATGCGTGAGGAAAACTTCTACCAACATAAAATCCCAAAGAAAAGTAGAACTGGTTCTTGCTGTTTGGGGGTGATAAGAATGTGCAGTTATGTGCATCCATCTTCTTGAATCCCCCCAGTCACATTGTGAACCCCAGCCTGATCATGGCAAAGAGGAATTTGTAACCCTAACCATTCAGCATTGAGAAATCAGACATCCAGATTATGAAATCTGAATTTTAAGACCTCAAGTTTTAAATAGTAAATATCACTGTTTTAGGTTTTGGTCTTTATTTATGGACAAACGTAAACCTCCAGGGTTTACATTTTAAAACTTTTCTCTGCAGTTCCACAGGTTGGATGGTTTTTTAGTTTTATCATAATAGCAGCAATAGTGGACTATAGTACCTTTTTATTGGTGCTGTATTAACACAAAGCAAAACCAAGGTCTCATTTCCAAAGGCACTTAGAGCCACAGATCATAAATACATTACATGGTCTGAGTGATTTTGACAACTGAGTCCCATTTTCTCCATTTCTTAGACATTTCATCTCCTATATCCTATTGAAAGCTATTTTGTCTTGCAAAGTAAAATGGAAAACAGATAAGTAGCTTTAAAAGTCTGAGGTCACGTGAACTTAAAAAAAAAATGACAACTTAAGAAAAAAAAAGCTCAGGCAAGAGTGATCAATTAATTACAAAGATCAAAATAAAGAAATTATCTCTTGAGAGACACCAACAGCTTCTTTCATTATCCAGTAACACTGTCCAAGTGAAAAAATAAGGAGAATTTAAAATAGAGTACAAAATAATACATTTCATCTGCATCCTGGGATTTATCCCTTTGCTGGATAAATCCTTTGACCGTATTTGTTCAGTTCAGTTGTTCCATTCTTGGAGTGATAAGAATAAATATTTAAGGACATATTTTCTAACAATTATATTCTTACTCTAGAAAGCTGAAATTAACTTGCAGTCCCCCATGAAGCTACTGCAGGCTTGTGTTCAATATTTTATGACTTCATTTTAACATATTGTCAAATAATTTCATTTATAAGTCTGATTTTTAGCCTGCCGAGTTGAATTACATCAATTCATTTGATCATTGCGTGAAAGATAGACTGCATTATAAAAACAGAAAAAACTGTGACTGTAGATTTGGTCTATTATTTGTCCAATTCCAAACATGGTGGGGCTGAACTGGTGTAGGTCAAGTATAATTCCCATGAGTCAGGTCCTAACAAATGAGAGTCCCATGGGAATGATTGATATGCACAAGGGATCTGGCCATAATGTTATAAAATGCAGACTTATTCTCCTCTCCATGTCATGAGGGTGCAGATCAAAGAAAGAAGTGGATGTTTTCTCTGCCTTGATAGTGTGGCATGTCTCAGTCAGAGATCAAAGGAGAACTGATGTAAAGTGGAGGCTGCAGCAGGCTCCCTCTTACAGATACTGGTGAAATTATGCTGATGTGTGGCTTCATTAGTTAGAATGAAAATCCTAGTGCAGAGCAAAATGAAAGGTCAGCAGGCAACCTCCCTAGCACTAATTGAACCCTCTGGGCATAGGCATGACCAGCACAATGCTTTCTGGGCCTGCATGTGCTACTTGTAATGAAATAAATCATTTGATGGGTGCAATTTGTTTCCTATCCACTACACAAGGGTATCCATGATGAAGATCTCATTTCAAATGCAATTCAGAAGAAGGAGGTTACCTTCCTGAGGAAGATGAACAAGTATAAACCAGACAGGCAACTTTTTATGGTATGAACAGATGGACAGACCATATCAGTAAGTCCTTATCTGACTATATGGATTGAGAGTTTTTTGTTTGTTTTTGTTGATTTTTTATTATTATTTCTTTTCAAATAGAACAATAGGAAATAATAGAAAAGAAGACATTCTGGTGGATTCATAAAAATACAAAACCAACACAAGTAGGACTTGTCACCTGTGTAAGGCTATAGGTCTGATTTTCGTATGGGTATAAAGTAGCATAAATACAGTCCCTGGGGGAATGTCATTTTTTATGAGAGGATTTGATTTGCAGTGGTACAGTGCTGAAAATGACTGCACGTGCCATAGCAGCTATCATATCCTGGAAGCAGCTTCAGTGATGACCCCAGGACTTAGTACTTTGCATGCAAATTGTTGCCACTAGGCAGCAGCCCTTGGTCTGAACCGGGCCTGACTGCCACCTCAGTTGCTTCAGAGGCAGGAGAGGCCACAGGGACCATAGCCATCTATTCTGCCCCCCGCTGCCATTGCAAGGGCAGCCAGGCAAATGGGAGGCTGTAGAAAACAGAGATCTGTTAGTGCTGCAGATGGGTACATACACTTCCAGGGATATTCTAAATCCAGAGATAAAATGATTTGCTACTAGAAATAGTATGGCATATAGAATCATAGAATCACCAAGTTTGGGAAAGACCTCCAAGATCATCCAGTCCAACCGTCCACCTATCACCAATATTTCCCCACTAAACAGTGTCCCTCAACACAACATCTAAACATTTCTTGTATAACACTCTACCACCTTCCTGGGAAGCCTATTCTGATGCCTGACCACTCTTTTAGAAGAAAAATTTTTGTTAATATCCAACCTGAACCTCTCCTAGAGCAACCGGAGGCGATTCCCTCTAGTTTTATTGCTAATTGCACCACCTTTCAGGTGATTGTAGAGAGCTATAAGATCTTCCCTGAACTTCATCTTCTCCAGACAAAACAGTTCTCTCAGCTGTTCCTCCTAAGACTTGTGCTCCAGACCCCTCACCAGCTTTGTTGCCCTTCTCTGGACACTCTCCAGGGTCTTGATGTCTTTCTTGCAGTGAGCCCAAAACTGAGCACAGTACTCAAGGTGGGGCCTCATCAGAGCTGAGTACAGAGAGTGATCACTTCCTTGCAACACTGTTTCTGATATAAGCCAGGATGCCATTGGCCTTCTTGGCCACCTGGGCACACCACTGGCTCATGTTCAGCCGAGCATCGACCAGGACCACCAGGTCCATTTCATCCACACAGTCTTCCAGCCACTCTGCCCCAAGACTGTAGTGTTGCCTAGGGCTGTTGTGGCCAAAGTGCAGGACCCAGCACTTAGTCTTTCAACTTCATCCCATTGGCCTCAGCCCAGCAATCCAGACTGTCCAGATCCCTCTGTAGCACCTTCCTACCCCCAGGCAGATTGACACTTCCAGCCAACTTGGTGCCACCTGCAAACTTACTGAAGGGGCACTCAATCCTCTCATCCAGGTCATCAATAAAGATATTGAAGAGGACAGGCCCCAGTACCGACCCCTGGGGTACACCACTCATGACCAGTTGCCAGCTGGATTTTACTCCAGTCACCACCACCCTGGGCCTGGCAATCAAGCCAGTTCTTTACCCAACAAAGAGTGTACCTGTCCAAGCCACGGGCTGCCAGCTTCTCCAGAAGAATACTGTAGGAGACAGTATTCTTCTTGGCTTGTAGTACTTGCCTGAAAGGTGCTGCTACAGGCAAGCAACATTGTATTTGTCCATTTCAGTATTTGGGCTGTGCAAGAAACAAAATCCCATCATGTAGGAGGTGCAGTCACACATTCGTCCAAAGCTGTGCATCTTTTGTAGATCAGTGAATTTTTTCATAGATTAATGAACCATCTCTGTATAAGTGGATAATCTAATTCCCAGTGTAGGGGTTGCACCATTAGTCTCTCACTTAAATTAGAGTAGCACAGTATTTTGTTTTGTGCCAGAGCCCCAAAAGGCTCTTCAAACAGGCCATATAAGTTGGAGCTGGTTATATTTTTGAATTTTTTTAAACAAGAATGTTTAAATCACTATTTCATTCCCATAAAGCATTCACAGTGACTAATTGTTCTAACACTTGCTGTTTGTTATTCATTGTAGGGGAGTGGCAGGCTCTCTACGCTGGGGACTTATTTTTTCCCAAAGAGTTCATCTACATCAGCTTCCTTGGAAGCTAGAGCCAGTGTAACAGCATGGGAAATCTGCTCTCAGATTGTATGACTAGAATTTCTATAAATAAGAGGGACTGATATAGTGCTATGAAAATAATTGACATTTCAGTGTGGTAGCCGAACAAAAAAATTGAGGGGAAAAAATAATTTAGTCCATTTCAGCTCAATTTGTTGCTGATGGTTTTGTATGTGTGTGTGTTTCTGTGGGCTGAGCAAAATATTTCATTCAACTTCAGACATAACCATTCATTTCCCAGCCTGGCTGTTTTTGATGAAAAGCAAGTTGTTGGAACAGACAGGCTAAATTTAATCATCATCTACGGAACAGGTAAGGAACTGCAAATGTTCCTCCTACTTAATGATCTACCAGGAAGTGCACTCCTCTGGGGTGCAGGTGATGGACTCTCCAGAAAAGATGCATAGAGGTGTAGCATCTGCCCCGACTCATCTTCAGACCTACTCTGTGAACAAGGCATGGAGGGATTAACCCAGCTGCCCTGCCCAATAGGAAACACTTTTTCCAGGGTGTCAGGCAGCTGCTGCCTCCTGTTACACGGACTGGTCCTGGAGTTAAGCCTAGGATTCTCAGGAGCGTGTCTTAGCATTTGATTTCAGCACATATTATTCCCTTAATATGACCCAAATACAAGAACAGCTCGGCAACAGATAGTACAGTGTTTCTCACAGAACCTATCAGCTCTATAAACGCCATTTCCTACCTGTTTCTCATAAATGAATATATTTGACAGCCCTTTGCTATCACAGATAGAATGTATATTCATGTGTGTGATCTTGTATACATTTCTGTAGATAAGCAAATGAGAATGGGCAGAGTTAACAGACTCAGACCAGAGTTGGTAAAAAAGTATCTCACAGGTTCTGAGTGGAGTTATTTTTCCTTTGTTTTGTTTGTGTGTATGTTGTCTTGTGTTGTTGTTGTTGTTGTTCTCCCTGATAAAACTGAGAAATGTTTTATTGTCTCTTTTTAATTAAACTGAGAACAGAGGCTGCTGTGACACAGGTAGCTAAGCCAATTTAAGAGCTGATTGTTACTGCAGTACAGTGAGCTTCTCCTTCATGTCCCCATCTTCTCTCTCTTCCACACAATTTAGCCTTCTCTTGGGCTGATTGAGATATGTGGGCTGAGATGTGAGCTGGTTTAACTCATTCACCTGCAGAAAAGCAGCCACCTTTTCTGCTGGGTTGGTTTTAAGCTAGGTTAAGCAGTGAAATAGCCACTGGAGTGGCTTGGACAAGCACCTGTCCTTGCTCTTGCTTGGTAGGAGCTGTGCTGGGGCTGCTCCACTCCTGTTTGCTTTCCAGGCACAGTCAGTAGTTGCACTTTGTTATGTTGCATTAGCGCTTATCTTACTGGTAACAGAATCCAGCTCTCATTGTTAAAGTTGGTGAGGTTCTCTCTGGACACTTCTGTGAAGCTAGGTAATCTTCCACAAAGGCAGTTTTCCAAACTGCTTTGTCTGTGAATCATGCTGAGCTTAATGTGGTCACTCTCCTTTTGACAAAACAGGAGATAATTCACTACTAGATTGGTCTACTAAATGAATGTCAGAAGTCTTGTGATCCTCTATATTATATATGATCATAGGCATGGCTGTACTTGTACAGGAAAGGAATTTGACTTGAAAGAGACAGATGCATAGGAAAATCTCTTTCTATTTTCCTGCCCTACATTTTGTTTAATAATAAGGAATGAACAGAGTTTAATAGACAGAATGGAAGCAGCTGTGTTACAATTAGAAGGCTTAATTAGTATTTACCCAGAAGTTTGAACATATGACTGTACAGAGGACAGGGATGGCTCAAATGCTCACAAATGACTGGTTGTGTGGCTGATGCTTCAGAAATCTGGTTCCTCCTGTGCAGATAATGTTAAGCTAGTACAGTACAGTGAAAATATAATCCCTTGCAAATCACTTTCTGGATCTGAAAGTAATCAATTATCTGTGACTGATTACTGTCTTAGGGCCAGAAAAGTACCAGACAGCTGCTATTTCCATTCAAGCCACTGAGAATCATTGCTACCCTTCTTACTGTTAGATCATTCACGCTCTCAGCATATTCAAATTTGGCATTGTAGTGTATTGTTAGTTAAAATGAGGACAAGCACTGCCTTCCCAGCAACAACTGTCCCTAACTATGTCCTTATTCTAGGTCTGAGATAAGAGCAATTCAAATACCCTTCTGTTTGACTGCCAGTTTTACACAATTTCCTAATTTAACATGAGACCAAGGGCAGGACAGCTTTATTTGGTATTGTGCTTTCAAATTACATCTCCGAAAGCTTTCCTGATTTAATTAGTATTTTTGAGATAATGAATGTGTGCACAGAAAGGACGAAAAGATTAAAATGGTAAGTTGTGGAGCAAAGAGGTTCTCAGACCAGATCTGATAAGGGATGGAGAAATCTGAGAGGGCTGTTGCTGTTCTAGAAACGTCAGAGTAGAGCAGTCAATAGAGACAAGACTCTGTTACCAGACCGCTAACAATGCCACGTTCTCACACTTCATAGAGAGGCGTTTGCTTCCTGCTTCAGATAATCTCATGTGACTTTTGTTACTAAGCAGGAAGAATGTCAACATACCCACTGTCAGTTGGAAAAATCAAGTAACTATCTTTGTAATCTGGTTAGTAAGAAAATACTTTAGGAGTAGGCTAATCAGACAGCAAGGTTTAAGTATGGAATAAAAGCATCACTATTGGTTTCTGGATAATATTTAATACTTACCACAGCTATTAAAAGTGCAATAACTGGAAAGCTTGAAAATAGGGAAAGTACAGTCCAGGGATGGATTTTCTTCCCCAATCTGTGAGGCTTGGAAAAGCTGGCAGGATGGAAAGTGGATGCAGACGTAAATTCGTTTCATTTAAGAATACAGGAACACAGCAGGTTTGAACAGGAGTCAAAACATGCAAAGGTTAATGTACAGGTATGGAAATGTTTGGAGAATTCCATTGTTCAAAGTAGTGTGGGTGCTCTTTGCTGCACAACTCACTGTGTCTGTCTTATGGTAACAACATGCAATACAAAAGCTTCACGGCCTAATCCTCACTTGAAACGGAAGTGCTGGAGCTTTCTTTCTGCAGCTCTAACACTGGTGTGCAGGTGTGTGAAAATCTGCAGGAAGTCTCTGTAGAAAGACTGCGTGTGAGAGAAACCTGCAGTGACGGTAAGATCCCTGCTGTGAAATCAGGCAATGCCAGTGCAGCTTCCCTCACTTGTCCAGAATACCTCCTGGAGCTTCAACATTTCCCCAAAGACAGAAGAGTACACATTCACATAAGCTATTTGCTACTCTAAAAACAAACAAGGAAGCAAACAAAAAGCTATCATTTCCCATACCACAACAATTTTATAGGATATCAGTAAGCACATTTATATGCGTGACCTTTAGTTTGGGATGCTTCTTTCATTTGAGCTGTTTGTCTCCTTTCTAGGAAAAGTGAGGGAAATGTCTTCTTTTGCCAAAACTATAGTGAGACTAGGGAAAAACATTTCCATTTCTTAGACGATTCACCAGACTGCTCAGATGAGATACTCCTGAGAACAGTTCAACTGGAAAATCTTAGCTGTGCAGATCTGCTTCTGCTTCATGTGTCTTGTCAAGTTTTCCCACTGTGTTCAGCCTCAGAGGGATGAGAACATTTATTTCCTTCTTTCTTTACACAAAATACTATTGGTGCTCGTTAATAATGATCAAAAGGCACCATAAATGCAAGATGGTCAACATAATGTCCTTGGAGATCTGCTCTGATGGTCGTGCAGAAAACAATGAGTCTGTAGAGAGCACAACCTCCACTTTGTCCATGGCACTGTGACACTCTTGCCATGATAGCATTTCTGAGTGGAACTGAGTTTATTGAGACACAGAATTTTCCTCTCTCCCTTCACGGTGACCATGCAAATATATTCTGAGAAAAAAATCCAGTGATGAAAAGCTGAGCCATCTCATAGGAAGACATTTTACTCCATCAGGAAACGTGTGGCAAACTCTGCTAACAGCTGCTTCGTTGTAATCTCCATAGAGGTGAGGAAATACAGTTGCTGAAACTCATACAAGGAATTTTAAATAAGCTGAAACAAAGCAGTATTTATGGAGATGAGAATGCATCTTGCATTCTCTTTGATTTCTAGGAGTAAGAAAACTGCCTAGAATGATGTTATTTACAAACAACATTTATTCTCAATGGCTAGTGATTACAGCTTCTGTTTCTGAAGAGCTCCTCAAAAGATTAGGATTTCCATTAAGACACAAAATAAAATCTAGTTATACTGAACTGTCATTTTTCAGGAAAAAAAATATCCCAACGCATTGGTTCCTTTGACTCCTATAAACACCAGCAGATAAAAATATCTTGCATCAAACTCATTTAGAGATGAAATGAACAGAAATGAATGGAAAGATGTGCAGCAAAATCAAGGGAGAAATTTTGTCAGAAAGAAGCTCTTTGAAACCAAAAAAGATAGAATAAAATTGCTGGTAGAATGGAAATAAGTAATCAAGCAAGATCAAATGTGTCAAAACCCAACAAGCTGCATGCTGAGAAAAAGCTGTTAGGAAATATCAGATATTTTCCAAAGCAGCTTATTGCAAGATGGCATAAAAGTCTCGCTCTACAAAAAGAAATCCTTGCATATGTTCCTGAAGAGTGTGATTTTGTTATTTGCTATGGCCACTCTTTCATAATGGGTTGCGTGGCTCTTGCAGCACTTCTGTCCCTCAAGCCCTAGGGAGGCAAAGGACAACGACCAACATGCAGAGGGGACAGGAGAGAGCAAAAATGGACTGAAGATGGGGCGTAGCATGGTAAAGGAACTGCTGTGGGAGGATGAAAAAGGGCTTTCTGCTGCCCATAAAACTCTTTTGGGAGGGGAATTGTCAAATTGCAGTGTGCAGTGCATGTGATGGGCCTTTACTGGTTCAACCTGGAAGGGTCTCTTGATGTTTTTGTTAATTAGAAATGCTCTTCCAAAGAAGAAGCAGTAGACATGGGTCATATTGAGTTTGACAATGCCAAAGAGGCCTCCACCTGCTGCCACTTTTTTTCCTGAGCCCTGTCTTTTCTCTCCACTATCGCTTCCATACTTGCAAGGGTTGCATAGGGAGTGCCATTTGTTTTCCTCATCTTCTATGTTCTTGAGATGAGGATACTGCACTGGGTGTACGGTTATATCCAAAATATCATGTAGGAGCAAGATGCGATGGCCCAAGGATACACACAGTAAAATGTATGCTAGGAATGCCAACATGTTTTCCTGAGCTAGGCAATGTAAATGCTAGAAACAGAAAAGCCTTTAGATGCACAGGGCCTTCCCCTGAGGGGTTACTTACATTGACAGTAATTAGTTAAATGCACAGGGGATCTCTCTCCCTTGCTACATGCTGTGCTGTGTTACAGGACTTATTAGTAATCACCATGCTGAATTTTCACTTTATCGTCACCTTTTGTTCATGGTTCCTAGGAACATTCACATGCTACCAGGACATCACATCAAATCTGTTTGGGGTGGCAAGGATCAGACATTGAACTCAAATAGTACATTCAGCCTTTTTTGTTGGGAGACACAAAACATTGGTATGGAAGTACCATAGACTTAGCACAATTTAAAACAAGTTGAATAGACACAACAAATTACAGTAGCAGAAACAAGAAGCTGCAAGAAGCAGCATTAGAGTAGGTCTGAGATATCTGATGTCTACTGTCACTGAGGTTCATTTCATGTGACCTTAGGTAACCAGGGAGACAAGTACATCTCAAAAATGTGGTTAATCTCACCTATAATTAGTATAAGAGTAGGTCAGATTAACCCTTCTCTAGAAACATGTGTTCTTCTTCTGTAAAGAGGAGTTGAAGTTGTGGTCTCAAGTTACATCCAGGGAGGTTCAGATTGCCCCAGGTGCTCATCCCCATTTACTGATACCAGCTCTGTGGAGCAGTGAAGATCAGCAGGACCCTGGCATAGAGACTTCTGTGCTTGAGGACATTGGTGGTGATAAGCAGTGCTTGGCAAGCTCTACAAGGAGGAGAGTGGCTCTGCCACCCTGGTATCACATAGGTGGTAGCAGCAGCAGCAGGAATTGTATCAGCAGTAGCTGAGCACTTGGTTTTCCTGTGTGCTGCACAGCTATAACTCTCCTTTCAGTCCTTTCAGACTTTTGAAAGGAAAGCTCCCTTCATTCTTCTGTTTCTCCAAATCAAATTCTGACTGTGATGTACTGCCATCCTCCCTTAGAGAATTCAAGAAGTTAACAGTGTGCACCAGTGAAAGACAAAGTACACTAATAAAAGCCACCTGTCTCTGCTGAACAAGCTTGTTTTTCATCAGAGCCATGGATAATTTGACAGGTAAAGAAAAGTGAATGAACTGATGAAGTTGTGACAATTCTGCAGCCAACATTTTTCAAGATCAACAATAGATAAAGTACTGTCCCTTCCATCACGTTGTCACTTTGCTAGAGATTGTGAGAGCTGTACTTCAGTTTGCCTTCTTTTGAGCAAAAATCTCCAGATCGGGTTTCAGCCTTATCTGTCAGTAAGTGCACCTTCATTCACCAGCCAGTCTCACCCATCTCAAAGGCGTGGATGGGCTTTGCCACCTGGGAGCAGATTACTGTACTTCAGTTTCAGTTTTTCACATGAGTGAATCTGTCTTTCAAATATCACTGTGGTTGCAAAGAGAATGGAAGGGAAAAAAAAGAGATAAACCTGACACTATGAATTATTTGTATCTGGCTTGTTACAAGCCATTCCCAATTTTCTGTAATTTCCTCACAGGGATAAAACAATGCTATCCTGATGTGTAAGGACAGATGCCAGGAGTGAGAGGCACAATACATATTAACTCAGCATAAGTCTATATGCTGTTCGATTCAGTTTGAGACAGGATGTCATAAAGGAGCTTTATGTCACGAGAAGGGCGTAAAGATATTTTACCCTGCTCTCCTCATGAGGACAGTAGGAAAAGACACACTCTCATTTATCTGAGGTGCTAGGAATGATTTGCTCAATGAAAAGACCCATTCACTTAGTTTATCTTTGGGCTAAATGGAAAGAGAGGTGGCATTCAACCAGAAACGAGAGCAGAAAGAAAGGTAGAAAAGAGCGGACGTGGGAAGTGAACAGCCTGGTAGTCTGTCTCCAATATCCAGATTTTTCGAATGAACATTTGCAAATTGTCCTTAAGAAAAGGACATTGTCCATTTTCCTCCAATATTGTCCTCTGGCATTAAGAGTGAAAGGGAAGAGTATGGTATAATCTGCTCCCTCCTGTCATAAAGTAGGAAATTATTTTCATGAGACATGTGCAACTAGACTAGATTGCATGATATTTGCATGGAAACACTTTTACGTGTTGAATCAAACACTGCTGGGCCAATGTTCTTCCTTTCAGCAGGAGAGATCCATCTTTACTCTGGGATCTGTGCCTATTACATGCTGCATTCTGTACTCCAGCAGCTTTATTGATGTAATACATGAGGTACAGGAAAGATTATATGCTTTAAGCAAAAGCACCAGCCTGGGGACAAATGGCATTATCGCTAATTGTACTTCACTAATTCTGCCTACACAAAAGGAAAGGAGGTAATCTGGAACAAAGTATGTGGTTACTGCAGGATGAAAAAATTCTGCTTGGAATCATAGCTCGCAGTGACTCATATTGTACAAACAGCCGAGGTGTGGGTAGCGCTAGCAGACAATTGTCTGTAATGACTACTGCGTGCAACATAATGAATGAAGCACAGAATAAAGAGCTCTCTGCAAGATGCTGCCATGTGAATGGCAAGCCTTTGATTTATAAGCTAGAGTCCTGCATCACAAATATTAGGTTCGATACACTCATTTTTAAATGCTTGACTGCATCATCTATGAATGAGGTAGAGAACAGAGACAACAGATGTTGCATGTGAGTTCTGGAATTTCAGTCTGGCTGTATGTAGTATTTTGAGAGATTCAGAACACAAAGCTATAAAGGAAAGCAGTCATTTCTGAAAAGCACATTCTATTTTGTGTTAGATGTAATGCATAGAAAGGATATGGCTGTTTGTAAATGTTCTTCCAGTGCAGCAGCACTGTGCAGCTTGTGAGTTAAAAAGGAGTATGTTCCCCCAGCACAAGTCAAATATGCTGTGATCAAGCATTGACAGCTCTGGTTCCCAAAATGTATCTAGACTGTCCACTGTCTAGGGTTGCCTGGCTTCTGTTGCAGACAGTGAAAAGAAATGGGTGGATGCTTCATCCTCATCTCAATATAGCCTTTAGCAGTTCTGATGGTATTTCACAACTGAGCTGAAAGTGTATTAGGTGTTATTTCAGATCCAAGAACCAAGCTTTGCAAAGGCTGGAATCTCAAACTGTCCAGGCAATACTGATTTATGAATTATTCCTAGTCTCATGTTCAGAGAAATATTTTAAATACAGGTTGTATCTTAATAATCAGATCTTTTTGTAAAGGCTCATCATGGGAACCCATACTTACAGGGATGATAACAGACAATATAATGAATGAGGCACTGAATAAGTAAAGACTTCTCTGCAAGACTTCTTTTATGCGAATGGGAAGCCAATGATTTGAAACTAAAACTTTATCTTTCATCTTGATCCTAAAACATCCTGAGTTCTGTGTTGCAAGATACTTTTCACAGTGGGACCCCTTATTTGTGCAACCACCTTTGCTTATTTGCCCACATAAGTCAGATATGGGAACTACATTTACTGACACCTGAAGTCTTAGGGTCACAACAGCCCTTTGAAGACCCCAGAAAACAACAAAAATAATCCCATAGAATTATTAGATTCCAAGAAAAGCATGTTACTCAGGAACAGTTTTATTTGACCAATTTCACTCTATTTTCCAGGTTTTGGATATGATTGCCTTTAAGTTTTCAAACCAGTTTTGGTCATGATGAGCTTCAGCCAGATCTGAATTGTTGCTCTTCTGCTGTGCCCTGGTCTCAGCATCTGTTCTCTGTGTCTTTGTGACCCATCAAGTGTTCTGTCCAAATTCATCTAGTAAATGTGATTGATTGCCTTCCTCCCATTTATTTAGTTGAGACATAAAACTCTCAAAACTATGAAAGTCAGCTAGGTTACAGATACAATCACTTTTGCTTATATACTCAAAACAAAATGAGTTTAGGCTCTCTGATTTGTGTTTTTTATTCTGCAAGGCTTATTATAAAGAGACTGTAGGTTCAGTGAATATTTCATGAAGTTGGACAGCCCTCCCAGAAGTAGAACAATATCTCTCATAGATGCTTTTGTAGTTTCTGTGCTCTTGCTGTTGATTTCTAACTGTTTAAAGAAGCTTTTTCTTTTAGAAGGAAAACTTACGCTTTTTCCAGCATATTTGAGAGCTGTTCTTCTCTTAAGAGGCCTTCTGACAGGATCCAGAATAATTCACTGACCTATTCATTTCTTTTTCCCATATGCACAATCCTTCTGGTTAAACAATGCCTTCATTGTGCAATGAAGATAGCACTATACCCAAGGGGAAAACAAAACAAAAGAAAACGAAACACATTTATGACATAATTCTAACCAAGGAATCAAAAACTGAAGAGCTTGAAGAGATCTAGGACATCTTCTCAGTGCAGGATTAATTCAAGATCAATGCTGATGAACATATAGTCTTTGAACCTTGGGGAAGCAATATTCAATACAAAAGTTTACGTCATTTATAGCAAGAAAGATGATATCGTGTGCTTGAGAATCAGGGAAGTGAGAAATGAAAAAAATATACTTGTTCGTTTTTTACTGAGTCTGGGCTTGTTCTGTGCAATACATTTTCTGGTTCCTTCTCCTGAATTCTTTTAAAAGTGAGTAAAGATTTGCTTTTTGTTGCAATCTTTTATTCCTGGAGAATGGTTTTCATTCAGAGCTGAAAGAGATCCTGAGCTTCTTTTGTCTTCAGTTGAGGTAATTTCCCCTATTTTACCAGGCAAAGTACTTGGCTCCTGGCATTAATTGTACTGGAAGGATGGACGGCTTACCCCTGAGCAACAACAGCACTACCTTAGATAGATAGCATCACTATCAAGAAGGAAAAATACCTTGAACTAAAAATGTAAAATACTGATGGTTATGGCCTGGTCATTGATGGGACAGCTTACACAGAAGATTCAGGAGTGGACTGTGTGCTGTTCTGTTGCTTTGCCATGACAGTTATGGTGTCATTTAAAGGGGACAGAATGGAGAGGAAAAGCAAGCCTATAAAAACATCACCTTTTGAAAAGGTCTCAATAAGAGAAGTTACATGGCTAAAGGTTAAAAAGAAAAAAAAAAGAGTGGCTATAAAAAGGAACGGTTTCACTTATTTTGTGCCCAACTTGAAACAGTCTGGAGAACTTTAAAGAGGTTTACTAATGTAGCTATTAGACTTCCTCAAAATCACATTCACTCCATTCATGTGTTTCAGGTACAAACCTTTTGTCTGTTTTCCTCAGTTGTGAAGGCACTTTGCATGACACAGGATGTAATTTGACCAGTAACAGTCCCAATGATAGAAGAATAAAATGAAAAACGTAGAAATAATTTTAGTGCAAATTTGGCCCAATACTTCATTTAAAAAATACCACGACTCAGAGAATGCCGAATAGATTTAGTCCTCCATTGCTCCTCAGTGACCTCCACAGATGCTTCCTGCCTTGATGTGAGTGTGTTTGTAGTCTTTTGTAGGTTACATGCATCCCACACAGACATCCCTTTACCAACATCCTGTGAGCCTCTCACTGTGTTTCCTTGTGAACACTCAGCTTCCTACAGCAGAAGGACTGGCCTGTGAGGAGCTGCTATGCTGTAGCCAAGAACATGGGGAGCCTGGCTTGCTTGTACAATGATGCAGACTGTGGTAAATGAGTTCTGTTTGACCGAGGCCATTATATCTCCTGTAAATAGAGTAATCTGTTTGGTTTTTAATGTTGACTTTACATTTAAAGGTAGTGAAAGCAAGTGGCTCAGGAGTGTAAAGCCACAGTAAGGCTTGGTCTCTGCTGGAACCACTCCACAAATAGTTTATGCAGACTTATCCTGGCCTCTGTGCTGCTGGAGCATGATTTGTCTCCAATAACACTATTAATAGTGATTCACTGCTCAGGTGTGTGATGGGCCACCAGTCACCACCTGTTTCTGGATCAGCTCACTCCTAAGTCAAATAAAAGCTTTCTAACTAGGAATGATACGCTAGTGCACCTGGTGCACTTCCTTGCTAATAACTCCCTGTAATTGTACAATATGAATTTTAACGTAAACTTTATAGGAAGTTTTCAGCCAAATGTATCTACAAGACTGAATTCTCCTCCCTCTTCTCCTCCCCAAATGTTCTTTAACTCCTCTGCTGGGAACAATGTTTGGCCGTGACACCACCACATTCAGCTATCGAGTTGGAAATAGGCTTGGCACAAAGGGTTACCTAAAGTTTACACAAACCAGTTTTTCTAGGTTGATATGCGAGGAGCGTGTCTTAAAAGAGTGGAAAGTTACCAGAAGCAGCACAAAGCCAGGTGCTAGTAGGTAATCAGAAGGAAGGATCACAGAAGCTACTGGGAAGCTTTAGCCAGGAGGATGGGAGAGATAATGTCTCACTCAGAGGGAGTGTTGCAGCAGGGTTCCTGAACTCAGATAATTTAGTAATATTAATAATAATAAGTTTTAAGGTAAATTTGAGCCCACTGTAAGTCACTTTGCCCTGAATAAGTGATATCTGAATAAAGGAAAGAAAATAAGTCAGAACAACACATGGAGCATGCATTATTTGTTTCAAAGGCTGTTTACAGCTATTTACTTTATCTGTTTTTAAACGAGCCTTGGATCTTGGTTTTCTGTATAGGGCACGTGTATGCAATGCTATGTGTATAGAGTGTGCTTGCTCATTGTGTGCTCACATACATGGTGTCTCACGCACGCCACCTGCCCCTGAAGAGTTAAGTGGTGAACAGGAAAGCTTTGCTTTCTGCAGTGACTTCTGTGAAGGGGGGAGCTCCAAGCCTGGGGGAGAGTTAGGCCAGCACCAGCCTTGTGGGCTGGGAGGTAGACCTCTAGATAAGAGATTTGCACCACAATAGTACAGATAAAAATTCATGCAGAACTTACCCACTCTAACTTGGGTAAAATACAGTCCCTGTGGCTCCTTTGTTATACCAAATAGGCTTGTTTAGCCCTGTGCCCTGTGGGTGCCTTACCTTCCCTTGGTCCAGCAGGCCTGTGGCACTGCCTCTCTGAGCAGGGCTACCTGTGGCTGCAGGGGATGTTCAATGGGGTTCAGCCATGGGAATGCCCTTCTTATGCCTTCGGAGCCATTTGGAGCACCACACTCAGGGGTATTGGGGGTTGAGGTGCATCCCATTGTATATCTGGTTGCCAGTGCCCCACCAATGATGTTAACTGGTTTTCTGATGGCTTACACCATGCCTAGCTCAGGCACTGATATCTGTAGACAGCCGTGTTCAGTGCAGCGAATCCCTCCTTTTTGAAACCATTTTGTGATGAAGGCAAGACAAGTGCAAGGTGTTACTAGATGTGATGACATAGTTCTACAGAAAAAAATGATCTGATAAAGAACATGTAGAACAAGGGGATTCACAAGACTGAGGAGATCCTGTCTGTTTTGCAGATTCCCTGTACAGAGGACAGTGTTATTTCCCACCTTCTTCCCTGGCTTGGATCAGTTTGGATCACAATGCTCTGAGGCAAGGTTACTGTGCATGTGTGTGACAGCAAAGGTGGAAGGAGCTCTAGTTTTGGTCTGGCCATTAGAGTGACTGCAATGTGAGTGACTAATAGGCAGAGGTTCTGGATAGAAAAGGCTCTGCCATCCTTCCTCCTTCAGAGCAGCCTCTTGCTCTCAGCAAGGTCCTTCTCTCATCATTTGCTTTGCTTTTGTATGGTAGATCAGATTCTCAGCATTCTCCTTTCAGGAGAACTACTCCATGGCAAATTTAGTGGCTAATTCATGAAGCGAGCCATTTTTTGATGTAAGGAAAGGATTAGAACCTATTTCATCAATGAATTGGCATTATTAACCTTAATTCTCATAGGATTTTTTTGTATCTCAGTATTGGTGGTTGCATGCATTTTAGCCACAACATGCAGTTCCAAACACTGGAACAAATAGATGATTGTTTTGAGAAGGCTTCTTCCTCAGAGGTTTTCCAGGCAAAGGGAGGTCAATATGTTTGGAACACTTCCCCCACCAAATCCAATGTCCTTTTTACAACTGCACACCAGCCAACATGTTGTGAAGATGCAAGGCAGCAGCTGGCTGGAGGCACAGGCATCTCCGCACCGCCCCTCTGCTGTTACGTGCCATGCTTCCAAGCCAGTGGCATCCCTGGGGAGTGATGCCCTGCATCCAAATAGCCGCAGCTCAGAGAAGCTGAGCACACATGTGATGGGAGCAGCACTGCTCGTGCTGGGGCTGCCATCCTGCCGTCAGCACACACTGCAGTCCCCTCCCTGAGGAGGCTCGCTGGGGACGTAGCCACCATGGGACCGTCATACTGATGTGATCCATCCCTGGGTGCCAGCACACGGGTGGACAGTGTCTGGCGCTGTGATGGTGCAGGAAGGGCAGCAGGTGATGGAGGGAGGGGCACAAAAGGAAACTCATTGGTGAAGAGCAGGGGAGGTTATGGTCTTGTTTTTATTTTGAACAACGGGCAGCTGTGAATTTTTATGCAGAACTATTTTAGTTCTCGAGCCAGGCTGTTTCATGCTTCGTCAGTGTCTGAGTTTCCCCTCCAGCTATCTGAATCCCAGTGATATTATGTGCAATTGCTTCAAGAAAGCAGAAGCTTAGCAGGAGTGTTCTCGGTGAACGGCTGTAATTTCTGTGCCGTGGCTGCCCAAAAGCTGTTACGGCTCTGCTATCTCTGGCTGCCCGCCAGCAGGAAGGACTCCTTCCAGAATTAATTGCATCTGCTGCCTTCCCCCTAATAGCTTGCGCTGGGTGCATTGCCTTGCAAGCACATAGTGACATGTCTCCTCGTATGTGGTGCAGCAGGGCAGGGGAAGCAAGAGGACAGATATGGCTCTGGTTTTCACATCTTTGCTAGGAACTGAGAGGTGGGAAACAGAAAATAGCCATAGTGTTAGGCTCATTCTTGTTGCCTGTATTAAGGAAGTGGGAGTTGCTTGCAGAACGTTATTCATGGTGATGTGCAGAAGCTGTTCTCTATTTTGCTGTGTGAAAGGAAGATATGCAAGAAAACTGCAAACTCAGGATCTCTGGCTTTGTTTTATTCAGATGCTATTTACACAGAGGAATCTTGACTGCATCAGTATTGCATGGTGTGCATGCACAGATTTGAACTTACTCCTCTCCTGCATGACATGGCTGTGTTTGAGCAAGGTTTGGGGTGTGCTGCCTGAGCTCAGCCTGCCTTCAGCACAGCCTGCAGCATGGGGCAGGACCACGGTGCTGCTGCTCCCTAACTGGTCCACCCCCAACTATCAATCACATGCGCCTCTGTGACAGCAGCAGCAACCGGTTGGAGGGACAGCCTAGACAGCATGCCAGGACACGCGTCACAAGAGCAGATGGAGATTTTTAGGCAGTTGTAGAACATCCTGCCCATGCATCAACAGGGATGCACTGTGCAGAGCCTGTGGCTCTTCTAGTCACCAACGTGGCCCTGGAACAAGGGGCACAGCAAGCCTTACACTCTGGCCTGCCTCCAAAGTCCTGGGTTTGGCAGCACTGTGAGGTCTGATCAATGACAATAGCCTGTAAAGCTCAGTGGTATCATGGCTGACCTGCTCATTATCACACTCGTGAGGCAAGGAGCTGTGCTGAGAGCTGTACCCAAGGCTGCACAAGCAGCTGCTCCGTTCCCCTGCCTTCCTGCAGACAGAGAAGGAGGCAACCACCTGAGAAGGTTCCCTCCCTCACAGCCTCCCTCCTGGCCTACCCCCCTGCCTTCCTCTCTGCCTCCATCCCTGTGTCATGAGCTTGCAGGGGGATCTGCAATCTGGCCCTATAGGTTTTGGCTTGGTAACTTTAGTATTTTTGTGAGAGGCGCGTTGAGGCTTAGGTATAAGTAATATTTTCATTAGATGCATTCAACAGATCTAAAAGTGGTGGTTAGGTAGCAAGAACCAGAAGAGTGGAAGAAAATATAAAGAGGGAAGGAAGAGAAGGAGAAGAAGAAGAAAAAAATAATGCCAACAAAATCCCTCTTCTTCTCTCTCTTGCACCAAAGTGCCACAGAGGCCAGAGCTGAGGCATTCGTAAACATGCTAAAAAGATACTAATTTATGGAAGCATTGGGGTCATTTATTGTGTCTTTTTTTAACCGGCGTTTTGATCCCTTCCTATGCAAGCAACGAAGAAAATCAGAAAATGAATGAAATGTTCATGTAACTGAAATGGAAAATGCTTGTACTGCATGGCTAACAGATAGCCAGCTGCTATTCTTTAGTTCAGCTCTGTTCATTTTGTCTTTGCTGTGCCAAGACTGATGCAGTATAATACTATTGATAATGTTCGTATATGACAGCTTAGATAAATGAGCTTAGTGGTGTTTAAGAAAGGGTCACATTCCTCTTTCTTCACTTGTCAAGCAAAGCTGAATTCATTCAACACTCCTAGCGGGTCTGGGTGGCTGCTCATGGTACAGGGCTTGTGCTGAAATCATACTCCGGAGTCATCATCCGAGCAGTGCTATGAGTCATAAGCTAGATCCACAGGGAGGTTTAGTTGTCTGATGGATGTCTTACATCCCTGTGTTGCTGCTCTGCTGCACATAACCACAGAGGTAAGTTCCTTTCTTTCAGGGTCCGTGTTTCTGTCTGTGAAGTCAGTGAGGTACCTATGCTGCCACCACTGTGCTTGAGTACAAGAGGGAATCACAAACCTTGGCTGCTTCACCGCTGGGACTCAATCTAATGGACAGTACAGAAACATGCAGTGGGGTAAGAGAAACAGGATGCCACAAAAGCGTTGGGGATGCTCACACACAAAGTATGACCACACTTCCCATATAGAAGCAGGGACAGGACTGCTTAGGCTTCCCACCCTGAAGGGGCACTTGGGAACTCATGACAGACACGCTACTGCAATCTCTCCCAGGCAAAATGTTCTGCTTGGCATAAATAATTAAGTGCTGTTGGGTCACGCAAGGAGAAAGTGAGATTAGCTTGGGAAATTACTCGCTTGGGAGACAGAACAGTCAGGCTGAAATCCCTCTTTGGATGTTTAATTATTTATACCAAAGGGAATATATTTACTAGAAGAGATTAAGAGCAACCCGCCCAATTTAGCAGTCTACTTATCACTAAGTTTAGCAACAGTCAGAACTTCAAGATGACTATGACTATATATTTGCTTAACCAGAATCTGTTTTTTTGTTTACCATTCTTAAGTTGATAAAAATGCACAATGCTGTGCTTTGTGCGTGAGCATCTTCAACATCAGTAATACAATCAGTATAGTTATAATACAATATTAGTATTTTCCTAGTAAGAGATCATCTGACTCTCCAGTCATAGGCACCAAATTAGTAAAATGTGCACAGATACCTTGGAATGATTGAGTGCTTTTGCAGAGAAATGAAATTTTAAATCAGTGTTGTCACATGTGGGATGCACTGAAAGATATAGCTTAGAAGTGAGACACAGCACTCATAGCAAATTTAAATTACAGATTTAATTTGTTAGAGATGCTTTCAGTGCGAACTGCGTAAACAAAAGGATCTCATTCATGTGATAAAATAAGTTTATTTAGAATTTGGAATTTGTTTCCGTTAGCTACTGTCAACAAAATGACCTCGGTGTTAAAATATTAGTGGAAAATCTGACATAGCTGGTGAGTGCTGCAAGTGGAAATAACTATTGTTGGCTGTTTGTATGAAAACGGAGAGCTGATGTGACAGTTGATTTGGTTGAACAAGACATTGCTGTATTAACCCACAGTAGCCAAGTGTGATGAGCGGTGCTCACCGAAAAAAGCATTGAGAACATGCAGAGCCTGGGGTCTTGTATGTGATTAGACAGCTTGAGCAGCTCACCACACCAAGAGCTATGCCTCAGTAATATTTTGAGGCTATTTCTGGAGCAGTGCAGCTCACTCAAACCAATGGTTTGCAACAGGCTTAGATCAGATTCACTGATATTTATCAGTGTGCATACTCCAGCTGAGGTTAGTGGGCAGCCAAGAGGCATGGATGGCCAGGAAGCACCGGGAGGCAGAAGAGCACAGCTGTGCCCTTCACATCTGCCCTGTTCCACTTACCCAGGGTTGTGTGGCCCCACTGTGCCCCACTGCCAACCTCACACCCCAGCTGCCTGAAGGCAGTGCGTTACCATCACTATCACAACCATGCAGAATCCATGCTCTCAAACCTCTTTTCCTTCCACTGCCAAGAGGACCACTTGCGTTTCTCAGGTGTGACTAGAGCTTCAGAGGGACTGTAATGCATAACTACAGAGTGATTGCTCTCTTAAGTCATGGACTGTACTGAAATGTTGCTAAAATACAAAGGGGTTGCATTGGTGTTGTTGCGCAGAAGGTATGCTGCCAATGTCATGAAAGCCATTTATGTTAAGGGTTTCAAACTCAGGGATAATCTGGAAACTGCTTAAAACAGACACTCACTCTGCTCGTGTAATTTATTTTGCCAACAAGGTGCTCTCTAATTTCACTCCTTCTGTGCTACTAGCACTTCTCATCAACTATTTCCTTGTTATAGCACCAGCTACAGAGCTTTTATGGGGTTGTTATTGCTAAGAAAAATTTTTTACATATCTGCTGCATTTGATTCCCCTTATCTGTGTTTTTCAGACAACATCTTGGCAGAAATATACCACAGGGCAGTATTAGAGTCCCCACTTTCTGGCTGAGTCTCTGGTCACACCAGTGAGCACACCAGTGTGCTCGCCTACAACAACAGCATGCTGTATTTTATGCTCACGTCAGACCAACAACTTGTTGAGGGTTGTTTCTCAGAAGGCAAAATGGCACAGCTGGGAACAAGGCTTGCTTCAGTTTAGACAGCATTCACCACATAAAATGGCCAGAAAGTACAGGGATCCTAGCACTTAAAAACACTGATTTTAGCAACAAAAAGAATAAACAGAAAAAGAAGCTTCTGAGAAGTCTTCCTGTTAATGGTGCTCCAAGTGAGAAGAACTGGCCCTAGGCTTCCTTCAGAGACTGCTCTGTGTCTCCCAAAGGTGGGGTGCAGGGTCACATGCAGAGAATTTAGGTTTCCTTACTTCTATCATTTGGCTTTTATGCTACTCCTGCCTTTCCACACCTGCTAATTGGGACTGAAAGAAGGCTGAAACGAGGTGAAAACTGAAGGAAATCTTCCATCCAGGAGCTCCTGAACTTTGCTCTAATTGTCTCTTCTGCTCCCTTCTCAATGTACGGGTTATGTAAAGTTCTCTCAGCTCCGCAACAGTCTGAAAAAGGGATTTAGTTGCTTAGAGTGAAAATGCAGCTGATGTGATACTCAGAAATGAGACAACAGTTGCAGTGTAAAATTGGCTAGCATGTGCATGACAGGCTGGATGGTGATGTGAAAGGAAGATTGTACAGGCTGATTTGATTAAAAGGCTGTGAAAGCAGCGTCTGAATGGACACATCTAGAATGAAAGGGTGTCTGGGGAGACCACTTTCCTGCGGGGTGGGGCTTTTGGTACTTGACTCTGTAGATGCTGGCTACAGAAACACTAGGATTTAAGAGTACACACTTGGCCTCAGGTCTGGGAGAGGCCATATTTTCAAGTATACGCATGGACACTGCAACGATTTCTAAGATTTTCTTCTTATTTTCTGAACAGAAAGGTACACTTGTTTTTCTTTTCAGATGTGCAGCAATGATTGAGGAGTTCTGCGCAAGTATCGTGTAGAAACTGCCTGCAATAGGCAGACTTTTCTCTATAGTATTATCATCTAATAAACTATTATTTATATAATAAAGATAGTCCAGAATGGGAAAAATCCACAAAGCTTACAAGATCTTGTGAATGTGTCTCACATTCAGCCATCACGACGGCATCTATCTCAAAAATGGGACTCTCCAGTGTGGTCACAATGCCATCAGTTATGTTTATTGTCACTGACAAAGGAGCTTTCGGATGACATCTAGACAATAAGCAAGAAAATTTTGCTCTACCATAACAGCTCCGGAATGCAACTATACCTGCCAGTCATGCACAGAAAGCTGTAAATTTATATAAGATGTGCTCCAAAACGCCACAGAAACAATTTGCTGTCAGCAGCGCTGTGCAGTGGCAACTTGCCACTGGCAGGTGCCTGTGGTTAAAGACTTGACCCAAATTTTACACGTTGCCACAGACATTTCAAGAAGGGAAATTGAAGCCCGTGCTGATTCGTAAGATGCACTGGTCTTTCCTTTACATTTTCTTCATAATCTCTAATCAAGTTGAAGTTGTTTTTCTAATGAGTTACTTGCTAGCCCAAACACCAGTGCTTTATTCACGAACCCTGTTGCGGTGCCTAGGCAAAACAGTCATAAATCATTACTCACATAGCTGAAATTTTTGTCAACATCTTTCATTTCCAATTTGTATCAGGACAGGGCTTGCACTCACTTCAGCGCACAGAGTGACAGGTTGAAACTCGAGCTGTGCTTAAAGTGATTTCCATGCACACCAGAGTTCCTGTCCTTCAGTGGGAAGCACATGGGGAGATTCTTTCCATGTGTGATACTTTGTCAGCATTCACAATACTCCTTGAGAATAAAGTTGCCTCCATTAGTTGAATTTGTATCAGTGGAGTTATCACTGATAGACATAAATAATAGAGCTGGAGGATCCCAGCCTGCTGCAGTCTCAAAGTCCCATGATATACAGGGATTTGAGCGGTGAGCATTAGTATTATGCATGTGATTTCTTAAAGAAAATTTGTAATTTAAGGAATGCTTATTTCTGAGGATGGAGAAAAGTGTCTTTAAGTTGGGATATTCTATCAAGTGGAAGTGGTGTAGACTGACTTTAAGGCTCTCTGATTTACATTTAAGAAGAAAGCAGGAGGGCAAAGACAAACCTTTCACAAGCGAGAAAGGCAACTCTGTCCCTCACCCAAGCCTCAGGAAACAGGGTCAGGCTCCAGGGGAAAGAAAAGGAATTTATGTAAATAGACAGACTCTAGCCGGAGCTTTAGTTGAAATATTTAGTCCTTTAAAATCTGAAACAAAAACCTTCTGCAGAGCTGGCTGTTGAGGTTCTGGATTTTGGTAGAGTAATGTGTGCCCCTTTTTTTTTTTTTTTTAATGTCAATGTAATGGAAGCTGACTTGCTTTTTGAATAATATATACTTCATCTGCATGAGCTGAACTGAGATGAACATCATCCACTGAAGGTTTATTTAAAGGGTACTTCAAACTAAACAGAGTGCCCTTTATAGCTGTAAGGGTGTTTCAACACAAGGAATGGAGAAACTAGCATTAACTGTAGGAAAAACACCTTTAAAATCTCATGTATCCTCTCTTGTAAACAGAAAAAGGAGACATCATACTAGCAAAGTACGTGTTAACTTTGGGACACCACATGGATGAAGACCAGGGGCTGGAAACCTTGAGTCTTTTTATGACAAAATGTATCTGTGCACACAGAGCAAAGCAGACTTTACTTTGGCATTTCGCTCAGCTATATCTTGGTGTAAAAGGAACAAGATTCAGGGCTTGCTTTATCACACCAGCCCTGCCATACAGATACCTGATGAGCTGTTAGCCCATTTGATGTCTCTTTCAGCAACATGTGCATGGGAGAGCCATCACCTGCTACCTGTGGCAGTCAATCTATCCCCATTACAAAGGACAATAAACAGCAGCTGATCTGGAATATATCTGGGAAGAAACACAGGAATGCAGGGAGCTAAACTGTGGAAATGTGCCTAGTAACCTGTTACTTGTCCAAAAAATCGAGGGATTGTACTTCCTCCATCATTTTGTTCCAAGGCTGATTCAAATTATCTCAGCCACCATTGCAAGTATTAAATCTTGTTCACTAATGGTGTATCAGCCATCAGCTGGTCAAGACAGCCAATGTGCACAGAATTCTATCATGAAGATGCCATCGCATTAGAATGCCAATGATTTAGGATTTACCTGCCTTTCCACACGTCTCTTCCACAGTATGTAGCACTCCTCTCAACAAAGCTAAGAAACAGTGGACACCACAACAAATAGTAGTGTATTTTTCATAGCTCAGCTATTGCAGCTCCTTTTGCAATAGGCTTCTCACATTCCAGCAGATGAGTATAGGTGCAGAATACAGCTGTCCAATTTGCTTCACCTGTGCAAAGGAAAGGTTAACCATACCTACACCACCATACACCATTGCTTTCCCATTCCTACCCAGGTCCATTGTAAGAACACAGTCTTCCACTGATTTTTTGTTTGATTACTGTTACGAATGTCATTTTAGTGAACTGATAAAATAGAAAGAATGACAGAGTGTATAACCTCTAACAGTAAATCTTCCCAACAGCTTTTGCATTAGAAATATGTCCTGGATGTGATGTGGAGCACTGCGAAGCCTGGATGCCTGAAGGATGAAATCCATATACTCTCTTCCCATCATGATGGAAGAGCGGATGGAAACTTTTCTTTAGGCACCTGCATTTCCTATCACACTTCTGCAACCTTCAAATGTGGACACTTCTATGAAATGGATATGGAAAAATGAGCCCAGTTTGATGCATTATCAATACACAAGAACAAAAGCTGTTCCAGAAAAAAAAAAAATAATGAATGCCAGCACTCCTATGAGCATGCAACCGGAACAAGCATCTGTGTCTCAAGAATGCAGTGGGAAGTGACCATACGTGCAAGGTCCCGATCCTTTTGTTCAAAGCTGAAAATGAAACTGTCACAGAAAGCCTTCCTGATGATTGAAACTAGAGCCTCACCACCATAACAGATAACCAAACAAGTTTGGGCTATTAAACATGGCTAACCTTGTATTAAAGAAAGATCATTACATCTAGGTTGGTTTTCTTGGAATTTGGAAGCGTTTCCTTCATGAGAGTGAATCAATGGAGTCAAGAGACAAAGTGAGGACAGAGTGGTTTAGTGCACCAGAGGTAGGTGTAGGAGTGGAGACAGTAGGCATCCTCCTGGTTTCACGGGAGTCCACAGATATTAGGAACCCCCATCAACCACTGAGCTGTGATTTCAATTGCAAGCATTTATAGCCCAGAGCATTAACATGGTTTTTTGTTTGTTAATTTTGTATATTTGTTTGTTTTTAATACAGGACTGCAAGCCAAAGGCATACTAGTAGTTAGCTGAAGCTCTAAAAGTAGAAATGTACAGCAATATTCAAACATGGACTTACTTTTACTAGCAAAAGACCCTCCTGCAAATACCTGCAAATAAAGCAGAGCAGGCAGTTTTTTTCTTGGATCTGTGCAATGCTCTGCCAAGAAGGATTTGACTCTCTCAAGAACAGTAAATAGCCCTATAACCTCCTACAATGACTAACTGTGCAATAGGCCAGGTGTTACTCCATGATTAGTTTGTGCACAGGATTTTTAACCAGCACAGTGAGAAGAGACAGTGCCCCAGCAGGAAGCTGAGTTACCTCCATTCCCACTCCTGTGCCTGTAAGGAATCTGGGCAGGATCCAGACCTCAGCACTAACCACAAAAACATATGTAGCTTTAAGGGAAAGGATGCAGTTTACCTAGCCTAAGTTGTTTGGCAGGCAGGTGTCCAGCCCAAGAGAGTCATGAAAGTTTTTTTCTGTAGTTAGTAGAGACACACAGGCATTTCCATGAGCAATTTGTCCTACTCATCTCAGTGGCAGACAATGTGGAATTTCTGCAGCTCTCTTCCCACTCGTAGTTGCATATCCAAACATTTCTCCTTGGTACTTGATAGTGTGAATGCTCAAGAGTCGATTCACCAAAAACGTTTTTCTTTTCTCAGTACAGTTTTTAGGCTTAGAGTCTAAACAACAGACCAAATGGAAAATGTTGAGAAGATATGAGCTGAGCTTAATAGCGTGCTCTTTGTCAAGACCATGACTGGGGGAGGGGATGGGGAAAGAGAATAGAGAAGAGGAAGGGAAACCCGCTGAAATTCTCACAGTTGTTGCAGGAAACTTCAGCTCGGAGAAGCAAGTGCATTTTTAGGTTGTCTATCCACCTCTTCTTCTTCCTGGTGACCTCTGCCTCCCCTCTTAACCTCAGGGCTGTTTCCTGGAGCAATGTGACTCTGATAGCAGTGAAGAGAGCTGCGCACAATCTCTCATGACCTTGAAGAGGGTTGGAGGAGGCAAGGGCTGGAGAAGGGCTGGAAGGCAGGCTGTGTGAGACGGGACGGTTGCAAAACTGTATGGGCAGGTCACACACAATGTGCTTGAAGTACGGAACGTACCTTTTGTTTGACTGGTGCCCCAGTGTCTCAACAATAACTTAAGAAAAGCAATGTTCTTGCTTCAAAAAGCAAATAATTGCTAGAAAGGAATTTCCTTTGTATTGGAGCTATTTGTTAGTTTTTTATCTTCAGGTCTTAAATCTATTTATGTTTGGCTCTGATTAGTGGGTTGCAGCTCTTAATTCAAGCACGTAACTGTTTAAACTATTCCTAAAACCAGATGGATTTTAGAAGGTAAATAAATTTTGACCCCGATGTAAAAAAAAATCAGCAAACCCAGAAGGAAAACCCTGATGTTTCACCCACTCACTAAGCAAAAGCAGCATTGTCACTGAGACAATTCCATCTCTTAAAATCCTGCTGCTGAACATTGGCCACCATTATTAACATAAGTTAGTATCTCCCCTAGTTGCAGTGGGACTGGGAATGGGTAAAGGTGTGTCTCAGTGAGGACAAGCAAGGAAGAATTTGAGCCTTTAGTGGCTAGAGCTAGAGGAGGGATGAACAAAATGTCTCTTTTGGTAATTTAGCTCTGGCTCTTCTCTCATAAATTTTATTACCACTTGAGCCTCACAAGGGTGTTACTGAACTTATTAAACAGGATCTTACTCCCATGTTCATCAATGTGCCTCTAATGTAGTTCTCCTGGAGAACTCTCTTGGAAAGGCTTTATTCATTTGAATGAGTTATTTTTATTCACATGAACACATCTAAAATCCTTCACTCACATGAATAGCTCCAGCTTTTTCTTCTAGGCCGACAGCCTCAGCACCACATTTAGCTGAGTACAGCAAAGGAGCTGTGTGCTTGCTGTTCAGTCTCCCACCATATGCAGTAGAGAGCTAGGTTTTAGCTATTTGCCTCTGCATTGATATCTCGTGGGGCCAAAGGCATCTCCATCTGATTACCCTTGATTGCCAAGTGGTACTGAACAGCTGAATTGAAGCAACATGTGCGCTGGTCAGTTCAGCCAGTGGTGCCCAGAGTAGTATTTGGGGCCCAAATGCCCACTTGAGGATGAATTCAAGGGGGTCTATAGCACCCTTTATAGTGGCTGGACCTCCATGACTACAGCAGGAGCATGGGTATGCAGCATACATGTGAACACCTACCCCCCCCCACGCCCCAGATTTCTAAGGCTGTGCCCATGGGTACACTGCTCACACACTTAGCTGGCTAAAGCTGTGTAGGCAGGTGGGCGAGATTCCCACCCCACCTCAATACTCACTTTAGCTCCTTGCAGACTGTTCAGGCTCCACAATGTCATAGTCAGAGTTATGGGGCTTCTGGCTGTGCTGAGCAGGACTAGCTCATGACTGCCTGCAAATGCCAAGCAGATATTTCCCAGGACCATTATTATTTAAATAAGTACCATTTTCTATGTAATCTAGTGTAAATATGAACCATTTATTTTCCTTAGTCTTCAGTGATTTCAATGGGCTCAGTCTGTTTAATAGCACTTCATGGAACATTATTCATTACCATCATTAGTTTTTTCTATCACATTTTTTTGTCTGTGAGGTTTGACACTTTGGAATGTGATTTGATCTACCATATTATCTCATAAATCTATTCCTGACTATGTATCGTCTTTCTAATTTTCAAACTGCATCAGAAGAATCCTTGAAGACCTCGGACCAACATACAAAAAATATTTACCATTCCAATTAGCACCTAAGTCTCTTGAAAGCAATGGGACTTTTATTCCTAAAGTATTTCTCCAAAGAATTCAACTGCTAAATTTTTCTATTTTCTGTCTCTAAGATGAAAAAAATCCACCAAAAAAAGAAATATTCTGAAACATTTTTATTCCACAATATCCACATATTTCATTCTGGTCTGTTTAATTGACATGAGCTCCACTTCAGGTCACCTAGGGTTTTCTCTGTTGGGGCCCATGGCCCTGAGGTGTTGTGGTTTTGGAGACAAATGCACTTTTCTTTTCCCTGGTAAACAGTTTGGCCAGATTACACTTTCCCTTATGATGTGACCTTCTCATAGCTATCGTTTGGAAAGTGTTGGCCTTCACGATGTCCAACTCAAAGCAAAATATAAACGCTTGTTCCTGTGTATCTAAGTGGCATAACAAGAAAGTTTACAATTATTCAGATTTGAAATTAAGTCTGTTAAATGCAGTCTTCTGAATTTTTCCCAAACCACAATTGAAATATAAATAAAACCTTCTCCTGAGTATCTCTCAGTGTAACTTACTGGTGTAAGTAACTGTTGTAATCTGCAGCACACTAGGTGACTAGTGGATCCAAGTCATGCACAAAGCGCAGAACAAAATTTAACACTGAGGAAATAGAAGCTGATTTCTAACCCCTTATAAATGTAATCAAACCACTCATATACACTAGCAAGCAATGTCAAGCTACATTTTAATCAAAACATGAAAGTCCTTGATGGCAATATAACATGTAGCTCCTAAGATGTTTTTGAAAGTCAAGATACTTGTAGACTTAATGTCATCTATTAAAATTTATCAAACTGATTTGAGACTATTTTTATCCTGTTTTTCCTCATAACAATATTTCTTGGCAATACGACCGTTGAGTGACCAGGTGAAGCAGTTGAGATTTTTTTGAAGTACATTTTTTGAAGTATTGAAAATACTACATTAATATGACAGTCTAAGGAAATATTACTGCCTGCCCAGAGAGAATGGCACTCATATTTGCCACCCACAGCTTTTCCCCTGAGTAGGAACCATCCAATTTAGCTCTTCCCCCTGCACTGAGAAGGCACATTAATCATAATTATCACTTTGAAAATTGTCACTTGTGGCTGTCTCTTTAAAAAATGGCATAATTACAGAATCACATTACAGATAATGTTTATTGGATAGTCTTTTCTTGACACCTGTCTGTGAATAGTTCTTTAAGCTTTTCGTCTCTGAATACATCTCATAAATACCTCATAAATCTCATAAATACCTCATGCATCTCATAAATACGCATAAAGTATCGTACATCAGATATTCTGATTTTCTACATCCAGATATTAGTGAGTCTTCTGACTCTAAGCACCTGATGAAGCCATTCTATGGGGAGGATGGTGAGAAATAAAGGTGGATTTCAGAAAGCCTTTGAAAAGCTCATTGCTGAAGAAAGAAGGTTAAACAACAACAAAAAAGGTTGCTATATTTTTAAAAATCTAACATTTTATTCTAAAATCTGGAATTCAATTCTCTTGATCTGAGGAAGCTATTCAGTCAAGTTAAAGTGTCACAGAAGGGTATATGGTAGCCTAAGGTATTGCCACCTGAAAAAGGAATAAAATGTGATTACATACAGCATGTATTTTCTGCACTTAATTTCTCATCCGTACTAAATTACATGAAATCTGTACAGATAATCCTCCTAAACAGCATAGGGAATTGAGCATGAAAGCTTTATAGACACAACTATGTACATACACAATAATTTGTCAGAGAGCAAGGAACATACATGATATTGCCTCTATCTAGCATCATACTCTCTAGCGCAGAGCTCTGTTCTCCTTTCTCCTTTCCTCTTCTGCTCTTCCCTCTTGATACTCTCCAAGAAGTTCGCCAACCGAAGTAGCCCGAGATTTTATCTATTGAAATCTGGGCACTGACCTGACAAACTACTTTGTACACAGAGGAAAGAAAATCTAAACATGAGTTTTCTGAAATGACTGCACATATGTGAAAATGGGTTGAAAAATGATATGCATAGGGCTCCTGTTTGATAAAGAAATTCTGCTGAAAACACTGGATATCCCTAAGATAGTTCATACAGGACTGTCCCCTCTCAACCTACAAAAATCCCTACAGGAGGGGAGGTGGGAGATCCAGGTTGTTCAAGTCATTATACTGGACTAGATTACTCCAATGGCATGCAAATGCTGCTCCCAGAATCAACCATTTCAAGTTGAAGTAGAAGACACCTTGTCCCTGAGGAGCATGACTGGGATGAGCGAGCTTGTGTCTGCAGCTGCTTGCATGAGCAGAAGCATCTGTCCTTTACTTCATATCCCTCTTACAGCAGTTCACTGCCTCTAGAATGACCAAAGAAAATCTATGTTCAGTTTTGGGCCCCTCAGTACAAGAAAGACATGGAGACCCTGGAGCATGTCCAGAGAAGGGCAATGAAACTGTAAAGGATCTGGAGCACAAGTCTTATGGGGAGCAGCTGAGGGAGCTGGGATTGTTCAGTCTGGAGAAGAGGAGGCCCTGGGGAGACCTTATCACTCTCTACAGCTTCTGAAAGGAGGTTGTGGTGAGGTGGGGGTACTCTTCTCCCAGGTAACAGTGATAAAACAAGAGGGAATGGCCTTAAATTGAACCGAGGAAGGTTCAAGTTGGATATTAGGAAAGAATTCTTCTCAGAAAGAGAAGAACAGGCTGCCCAGGGAGGTGGTGGAGTCACCATCTCTGAAGATTTTTGAAAAACATGCAGATGCGGCACTGAGGGACATGGTTAGTGGGCATGATGTGATGAGTCCACAGTTGGACTTGATGATCTTCATGGTCTTTTCCAGCCTTAATGATTCTATGATTCTATGGTTCCACAATGAAAAGACCTCAGCTATCAAAATTCCAGGACTTGTATTACAATCGTGGATGTACTGTAGAGCTCAAAAGTTGCTAGAGCACCTTCCCCTTAGCCTCAGGCACTGTGACCACACCTGGTCACTTGATATTGCTGCATAGCTTACCCACTTGGCTTTTGACAGCCTGAACCTCTGAGATAAGGAGTCATATAACATGGTCAGTAGGTCACAGATGCTGAGTCTCCTCTGGCTTCCCCTGTTCTCCTGAGCTCCCACTTACCACTACTTGGAGCCTCATAGCACTTCTGGGCAGAACATATCTTTTCCGGTTTGAAGGCCAAAGGGAGAATCCACCATTCTCTTACTTTCATTTGTTCCAGTGGCTGATCTCCTTCTGTGTTAAAAACTGCTTTTCCTACATCAAAGTAGCCCCTGCCTTAAAGAATAAAAAAGATATTATTTGGAAACTGTCAAATATGACCTAAGTAAAATTTAGAATTGAGTGAACTGTACTCATTCCAAGATCACGTTATTGCCCAGAACGTATTGAGTATTATTACTTCTGGCAGCATCTATACCTGATATAAAAGGACCTCAATATAAAGAACCACTTAGTTTCTCATATAAACAATAATGAGATATTTAAATGTATATGAGAGCTGAAGGCTCCATCTGTCCTGTAAAAATAAGAAACAGCCACGTGTTACTGCACAGGCTTCCTGGTGGGAAAGCCCTGTTCAGCTGAGCAGGGTTGTTTGTCATTGCCAGGGAGGGGGAATAGAATCTGTTCTGCCGCCTGGCCAAATCTGCCTGCACTGCTGAGTAGAACAGCTTTATGATGACAGAGCCCACAGCTATCCACATTTCCAGAGGACCTGAGATTGCATCATGACACTGCTGGCCTTGGGGCAGAGTTCAACAGCGTGCACAGGACTACAGTCCTCTCAGCAATTTGAGGCACAGGTGATGTCACTGAGAAGAGTGGGCACTGTGCACGTATTCTTCCCTTCCCCCTCTCTTCCAGCAACCATGAAGCCTTTTTGAAGCAGGGACGATTTCCTTCTGTGTTTGTTCAGAACTTAGTGGAACAAGGCCTGCCCATGCTGTACAAACAATGGCACACGCTGTATCAGATGGATGTTTTTTGTCATGCAATTGCCCACTGGGGAAGAGCATGTCACAGTTTTGAAATTGCAGTGCAGCACTAGATGAACTAAATGGTTAAATCCTCATGGAAATTGGACATTCCGCTCAAACACTTCCCCTTCCCTTTGTTTACAACCTTGCCTTCCTGTCATATGCTATCCTGTCCCCCCCCATCCCTCACTGCTAGCTGCCAAACTGCTGCCTGTACTTTTGTGGGACCGTGGCTGCCTACTCCATGAGCAGCACTGCTTTCTGTAGCAGGGCTTAGGGATGCAGAGGCATTTCAGAGTGGTTTACACGCTCTTCCTGGGAAGGAGGGCATTGTGCAGACCCAACATCCTCAGTCTGCACTGAAAATTTGTACCTGCACTTCCCACTGCTGTGCCCTGGCAACCCCCACAGTTGTAGGAAGGAGCTGGCTGCAGCCCACTGCTCACATGGGCAGTGTGGTCCATGTGCCTGCACTCATTAGGCCAAATGCATTGAGCCAGCATGCACTGAACTCAGCAAATTGCTGTCAGCAGGCAGGGAGTCCCTCCTGGCAGCTCTAATGCCAAAGGAAAAGGGGGATGTTGAGCTGTGTTGTAAACGTGGGAACCACTCAGTCAGACCCACTGGTGTCCTGAGAACGAAGGGAGAGCAGGGACTTGTCCTGTGGAGAACAAGGTTGAGGAATCATTCCAAAAACTAAATGAGAACTGAGAAAAAGCAGGTTCCCTGGTTGGGAAGCCAAGTAATAAAGCGTTGAGGCAGCTTAAGCAATAAAAGGCTATTGCTCATTAGTTTCCTGTTCATTACTTGTTGAATAAAAACAAATGGAGGTTATAGGAAACAGAGTGGATTTTCTTGAAAGTTCTGGGAAGCAGAAGGACACAGAAAGGGAAAAGGCCCAGGTTCACAGCAGCAGCTCTTGAAGATGTCAGCTCCAGGCGTGTATGTTGGACTGTGGCATCCTCTTGGCAGGCAAGCTTCACTGCCTATAGCAAATGACTTGCATGGCACCAGAGGTGGAGTGAAGGATTAGACCTTACAGTTTGACTGCAGAAGAACTTCGATGGCATGCTTCTCAGGCCAGCATCGGGAAAATGGCCAAAGAACAGAGCTGCCTAAATCTTACAGCTTTTTGAGCTGCATCTTCAACATCTCTTGGGAAAATGAGAGTTGTCTGTCGTAGCAGATCTGTTTTAAAAGCTGCCTGGAAGAGTTCAGTATCACAACAAGCCCTCAAGCTCAGTAATCTTCACCAACACACTGTGCATTTTTACTTCACTCCTGTGACTACACTCAGGACATATTATAAATTTCAAGATTGCCTTGAAACAGCAAGGCAATACAAAATCTCCAACCAGAGGGATCAGACCAGGGAAAAAATCTGCCCATATTTGGCAGCAGAGTTAATCCATTCCCCAAACTTAGTAGCAGCCTGACTAACCAACTTGCACACTGTTGCCTGCATGCTCTCACTTGCTTCTAAGGACAGCCTTATCTCTGCCAATTGGGTAATTCCTTGAAGTTCTGTATCTAGAAAGAAGAAAATGAACAAGAAAGGATTTACTCCTGTCTTTGTTTACTTCCAAGATAAGGGAAACAAATGCCTGTCTTTCTCTCTTTCTTTTTTTTTTCTTTATTTCTGACGGCTTCTTCCTTTCTTCAGAACAATTGTCATTAAAACGCAGATGTATCTGTCTAAGTAAATACAGACAGATATCTTGCAGGACAATGGCTCAATAATGCTGATAAAGAGAAGCAGTGACAGCAGAGACAATGTAATGGTTTTATGACTTTTCTATAATTCTCTTTAACGATGTAATGCAGGCAGTTACTTGCCAGTTACATTGCTTGTTTTTATAGCTTAGACTTATTTTAGTGCAATTATTGCCATTTCTGTAAAGCAAAGCCTTACTTTTTGCATCTCAACTGGGTAATGTTTGTTTAGGAATCTGAGGAGTTAGGCAAAGGAATGAATCAGACACAAAGCTGAAATTCCCCGCTGGCTCTCCTATTCTCTTCTCCAATATGGGAATCAGCAGAAATGAAGCTATTTCCTTTCATGAAAAAAGAGAGTTCATGTCCAGATCAAAAGTATGTCTGTAATTAGTCACTGTGATTTAAAGTTTCTGGAATGGAGCATGTTTGATGCCAAATATGGGGAGTTCCTTCCCAAATTGCATCACAGTTACACCAAGAGGTTATTTTCAGTTAGAATAAAAGGCTCAGGTATTAACTTTGTTTTCTTAAACTAGGAAAGCTGAGCTCAGTCTTTGCTACGCTGTGAGGCTTGATGTCTTGCTGCCTTTGAGATGGAGCCTGGTAGCCTGGGCTTCTCTCACTCTGCACAGTTACCTGGGTTATATTTTTCCCTCTTTCCCTTGGGACCCAGCTTCTCAGTAATTATACAAATGAAGAGGTGTTATCTGAGGAAAATAACAGAAGCGTTCACTAGTACTGATGGAAAAGCATCGCTTGAAAACAGAACTCAGAGAGCATGAGTAAGGCTTGAACGTGTCAGTGCAATGTGAATGAACGTGTCAAAGACATGATGCCAGTCATTATCATGTTCTTGCATGCATTTAAGAGCAGGCTTAAGCAATATTGTCTCATTTGAGAGTCTGCTCCTCTGCTTCCCTGCTGCTGGATGTGGACTCACCCCAAAGAAATTGTGTCTTGCGGAAGCAGGAAGGCAAATGCAGAGGTCAAGGGAGGAGACACCAGGGGAAGACAGCTGCCTGCTGTTCAGGTGTACTAAGAGGATTTTCCTACCTAACAGAAAATGCCATTTGAAACCAAGCTCTGTTTTAGCCACAAAGATGCACTGAGAATTGTGTACAGGCAGAAGCTGAACTAAACAAATGGCACGTCTCCATCCTGGAGGTGAACACAGGCACAATACAAACCCACAGAGCCCAGTGGGCTCTTGGTTTGAAAGCAAAACCAGCAGTCGTTGGGCAACTTTTTACAGGAGTAGTTTGACAACCTCTTGCTCTCTGTCCTGCCCTCACCATGCTTGAGTAACTTCTACAGACACGAAGGGGAGCTCTGTGGGCATGACTGAAAGACACTGATGCCAGAATAAATTCTTTCCATTGACTATATTGGGCTTTAAATCAGACACCATTTTAGCCACAATGTGCCAAAGTGAATAGTGACTTTGGATTGCCCTTAGTATTTGGGAAATCTCTTTGTTTCAGAGCTCATAGTTAAGTTTGATACATAAGTAAATAAAGAATGCAAGTACAAAGTGCTCCTCTCAGTGTTAAGAACCTCATTTATACGCACTAGAGCAAAATCCAGTCTTAGCAAAGGAAATTCTGGTGTGGTACAGACTACGTCCTCATTACTAAAGTGGCATTTTGAAAAAATACAACCAGCAAACCTACGCTTGACTGCAGGGAACAGAGCAGTGTAGCCAAGAAATAGAGTACACAGACAAAGTGCATTTGCTTTCCTCAGTATCTCTGTGTTTGGCGGGGTTTAGCAGGGACATCCTAGAGTACAGGCCACCCCAGCAATTGGATCTCATTTTTTGCAACAGATTTTCTTAGATACACAGTATTTTTCTTCCTTCTCCACTTAATCTGAGTAGGCCCATGTTTTCTGCACGTCTGTGCAGCACTGCAGGGAAAAAGAGACCCCAGCCCTGAGCATACCCTCAGCTCTTGAGTCATGTTTTGCAGCCCAGTAAGAAGGGTAACAGGCATGTACCTCTGTGTCAAAAGAAAACCCAGGTGACCATTGTGCAGTGACCAGGACATGGAAGTGTACACCTACGTCTCCTCAAATGGCACACTCTACCTACTGAGAAATGTCTCCTTCTGCAAGAATTGGAGTGCCCTAACATCAGTTCAGTTGAGACCCGTTGAAAGGAACTCACATGGAAATCTTGGAGCCTGCAGGTGATGATAGGAGTTTGCTGAGCAAATAGCCCTGGCTTTTTAAAATGTGTCTGCCCTGCTGGCAAAGACTACTTTTCCACAACAGTGTTGGCAGAAGGAAAGGTGTACCTGAGCCTCAGCTGCTGAATTTCCTTGCCTTGGCCTCTGATGCTGTGGTTTTGCATTACACACCGGCTAATAAGAAGTCCTTCCAAATTATCTTCTTTCCAAAGGCTTCTTGGCTTTTCCCTTGCCTTTAATTGGACCTGGTAATTGTCAGACTAGAGGATGAGAGGATGCAGTGGCTGATCTAGTGGAAATTCTTTTATTTCCTTTCTCTGTTTTGCAGTGTTGGTGTTTGCCAGCTCCAACAGCTGAAGAGATGGCAGTTGGGGCTGGCATGAGAACGGGCAGGAAGGAGCACGAGGCAGTGGGACAAGGGAGGAGAGGGACAGCTGCTTTCCTCAGCAGTGCTCTCTTATCATGTTAGGTGCAACCTGAAAGCAAAAACTTACTTCAAAGGCACTTTTATCAGCCACCTAAACCACTACATCCTGGGTGAACTGTTTCTTTGAAAAAAAAATTCAGATCTAGCCCAACTCAGCTTGATCTACTGAGATCGCCCTGAGGTCTGGCCACCTGACAGCTGCACACTCTGCCAAGGTGTTCTCCAAAGTGGTCATGGAACAGGACATTGGCAGGTGAAGAGCCCGCAGTCATGCCGCCCGCTCTCCGTGGTCATTTGGTCCAGGAGCAGTATGTGGCATGGGCCCATTCTGTGACCGGTACGAAGGTATCCTGCATCTTACCGGGTGGTAGCACAGCCCTCCACAAGGCAGCAGTACCTGCACATTGGAGTGTGGTGATGTCCCATTGCTCATACATTAAAAATAACTAAAGGTTTGGTGGATGAGAGTGGGATTCCTTCAGGCTATGGCATTACCTGGAAGTGGGGAAAGGCTGCCACAGATGTGTCAGAGTGCATGCAAAATGCAGAGAAGTCCTGCTAACAAGTATCAGATTGTGAGCATCCATTACAGTCCTCTGTCAGTCTTTAATGAATGGACTTACCTTGCTTGTGCACAGGTACTTGGAGCAGAGGTGGCCACATTATCATCACGAATAAAGAAACCCCTTCAAAAAGTGTCAGAGTGAGCAGAAAGGGAAGTGCCCTGGAAAAGCAGGCAGAAATTAGCCCAGCACATGGGGAAAGCAGATGAGGTTCTTGCAAAAGGAAGCTGCAGCTGCTGTGCAAGTGCTTTAAATGAATGAAGCAATTGAACTCTGTGAGGAAACCTGCCCAGCCTGGCTTTCTCAAGGGAGGAAAGAGGCAGAACACTTTAGTTTTGACTATAAAATGGGCTTAAGAAAGGGGTATCCTGTTGCTCAGTCTGATCAGGACTAGCATACTTCTGGACAGAAAGGAACTGTGAGAATTTCATGAAGTAAAGCATCTGTAAAACTTAGCTTCTAAGTTAGGGGGCCGCTGAGCAAGTGTTTCTGGACTTTGTTTTACAGCTTTAAAAGAAAGAGCAGTGAAGTATATGCACACTATCAACACTCCATGAAAGATGCTGCAAGATGAAGCTTAGTGGTGAAAGCCCAACACAAACACTAGATCTTACTTGATGAGTTCATACCTTGGAGTTTAAAATGACCAGCATATTGGCTGTGTATCACAGAATCATTAAAGTTGGAAAAGACTTCTAAGATCACCTAGTCCAACTGTGTAGCACTAGCACATAGCGGTATCTTAGTGAGTGTGGTTGCCTTCCACTCAAGCAGGGGGGAGCATTCACTACCCCTTTGAGTAATGCTGGCTTCAGTTGATAATGGGTCCACATGGAGCTTCTTCTCAGCTTCAGTTCACGGGCTGCAGTATCAGGACTACAAAAATTGGATGAGTGTGATTCTCCTGAGAGCTGAGCTAGGTAACACTTCACGCAGGGACATGGGGATGAAGGGGCTCTCTCTAACTTCCCTTACACAGCAGCTTAGGGGTTGTTCAAACATCAGTTTCTGGGTACTAACTTTTTTTTGCCAGGTGCAGTACAGCCTTTCTGTCACTTGGTGGAAAATAGCAGAGAAGCTTGAGATGAGACAAGTTTTGAGTGATCCAACTCCTTCCTTGCTTGTTTCTTTCTGCCTAGGAAAAGTGTTGGGGGTGCTGCAGCCTCCCCAAGGGACAGTTGTCTCCTTCAGCTCCTCTGCACAGCACTTCTTGTAAGCAGCACCAGCTCCCACCTTCCTCTTACCAAGGGTGCCTGGTCTGTAGCTGAAGGGAGACACTGAGACAGTCCATGCCAGCACAAATCCCTTGGATTCCTCTATGCCTTGCCTGAAGCCCTGCTAAGCTCAAACCTCAAAGCCATGTCAGCAGCATCCCCCGTGGGACCTGCTACGAGGGGAACCGAGGTGATCCTTATCTTCAAGTCAGTTTGCATTGATGTAACAACCTTGACTCCAGCTCAGGTCACGAGCTTACATAGCTGCATCATCACAGCAACCTGAGATTCAGATCACAGCACACTCTGCGGCAATGTTGCTCCCCATGCAGGGTCCCCTGAGCATGCACACTGCTGCCCAGCTCTCCCCAGCCCACGCCACCACAGCTGCTCCTTCTCGGCTGCCAGCTCTGGGCAGTGTGCTCAGGGTGTGCTCACATGCATCCACGCACAAGGCAGCAGAGCAGATGCTGCAGTGCCGTGCACACTGCTTCTCTCCCTCCAGGGGGAACTGAGGTAGAGAGAAGCCATCAGAAGAGAATAGTGCAGGAAATGCAATTCACTGCGGTGGATAGGTCACCATGCTGAAATACCATTCTGGGTTTACTAATGTAAGCAGTATTTTCCCCTTTCTGAGTTCTCTGCTGCCTCTGCATCAGCCAGCTTCCAGCTTTGCTCTGATCTGAAGGGTAGTTCTTTGTTCCTCCGAGGCTGCAGATCAGCCTGCGGGGGTTTGTGAGCTCCACTAAGAGAAACCCATGTCTCGTGCTTTTCCTTTCTCAAGAGGTGAGATCATGCTTTGCACTGAATACACCCACAGATGTGTGCTTCGCAGCTTCTGGTGGCACGGCTATTGGTGCCAAATGACTTTAATTCCTCTGAAGATTCAGAAGCTGGTTGCAGTTGAGTTAACTGTAGATCTTTCACTCTAGTCCTTTTAGAAAACAACTGCTACAAAGAGTGGAGCCCATGCTGTGTGCAAACTTTATCTTGAACCATAAGAAACAGGAAACCTCTGTGGGTTTTCTTGCAGCAACCTGACATTTATAGCTGCTCTCAGAGCAATAGCGAGTGAGATTATGCAGTCATGAACCCCATGCAGCACAGCTCTCAGCTCTCAGAGGGGTAAAATTTATCAGAGAGGCTCCTGTTTGCTTCAGTGTGCATTTGAAAGAGAGCCACCTCCATCTGCAAATGGTCCTTTGTTTACCTGCTTTTCTTCCCAGCAGCTGGTCTGTTTTCATCTCCACTGGGGTGCTAGGCAAACTGGTACCAACCCTGTGCCTTGAAAGTTGGAATCAGCTCCAGGGAGCAGCAGGAAACCTCTTTAGGTGTGCCAGGGACGTGTGCTTCCCGGACTGCACATTCATGACTTGCCAGTCCTCTCCTCACTGTTATCCAATGGGATCCTGAAGAAACAAAATCCACCTTTCCTCCCACTCAGCCCAGGCCAAGAAAGAACTAGGAGTTATGAGCATTGCCTCTTGTCTCTCTCTCTCCATTGCCAGCCAGTGTCTGTACCACAGCTGCTCTAACCCCACTGAGCTCAGGAAGCACTGACTGTGATAGGTGGAGTCAGAGGAGCCTTTCTTCATGCACTGCATTCTAATGGCCACTTCTGGTTACTTGCTAAGGGTTAAAAATGAGCCTCCGTTAGCTGAGAGAAAAGTGGCCATGAGCAGATGGTTTGGTGTATTTACAGTTTTGCTGTTTTCTTATCTCTCTTTCCTCCTTTCCTCCTTTCTTTCTTTCTTTCTTTCCTTCTTTCCTTCTTTCTTTCCTTCTTTCTTTCTTTCTTTCCTTCTTTCTTTCTTTCCTTCTTCCTTCCTTCCTTCCTTCCTTCCTTCCTTCCTTCCTTCCTTCCTTCCTTCCTTCCTTCCTTCCTTCCTT